>SJYQ01004500.1:113685-226246 GCA_006410935.1 Redunca redunca
TATTAATAATATCAGAATGAAAGAGAAAAACCACTATATTTTCCATGAACAAGAAAAAATAATAAAGGTATACTATGAACAACTCTATGCCCACAAATTTCATAACCTAGATGAAATGGACCAATTCCTTGAAAGACATAATCCACAAAATTTACACAGGAATAAATACATAATCTCAATGGATCTATATCTATCTATTGACTTAATTAATTCAACAATTAAGAACTTTTGAAAACAAAAAATTCTAACGAATATTTAAGGAAAAATATTATAACAATTTTCTACAATCTCAGATAACAGAATCAGAGATTACTTCCTCATTTATTCTAGGAGGCCAGCGTTATCCTAATACAAAAACAAAAGAAATATCATAAAAAATAATAAAAAACTATAAACCTGTATCTCTCATGTAATACGATGAGAAACAATGCATGAAATAGATGCAGAAATCCTCAGCAAAATATTAGACAAATTGGATTTGACAATGTATAAAAAGAATTATACACTGTGATCCACTGAGATCGTTGGTATGCAAGACTGAACATTTTTAAAAATCAATTACAATAATGTATGAGTTCAGTTCAGTTCAGTCGCTCAGTCTTGTCCAACTCTTTGTGACCCCATGAACCCCAGCATGCCAGGCCTCCATGTCCTTCACCACTTCCCAGAGTTTACCCAAATTCATGTCTATTGAATTGGTGATGCCATCTAACTATTTCATCCTCTGTCATCCCCTTCTCCTCCTGCCTTAAATCTTTCCCAACCTAAGGGTCTTTTTTAAATGAGTCAGCTCTTCGCATCAGGTGGCCAAACTATTGGAGTTTCAGCTTTAACATCAGTCCTTCCAATGAACACTCAGGACTGATTTTCCCTAGGATGCACTGGTTGGATCTCCTTGCAGTCCAAGGGACTCTCAAGAGTCTTCTCCAACACCATAGTGCAAAAGCATCTATTCTTCGGTGCTCAACTTTCTTTATAGTCCAACTCTCATATCCATACATGGCTATTGGAAAAACCATACCTTTGACTAGACAGACCTTTATGGCAAAGTAATGTCTCTGCTTTTTAATATGCTGTCTAGGTTGGTCATAACTTTTCTTCCAAGGAGCAAGTGTCTTTTAATTTCATGGCTGGAGTCATCGTCTGCAGTGATTTTGGAGCCTAAAATGATAAAGCGTCTCACTGTTTCCATTGTTTCCCCTATCTATTTGCCATGAAGTGATGGGATCGGATGCCATGATCTTAGTTTTCTGGATGTTGAGTGTTAAGCCAACTTTTTCACTCTCCTCTTTCACTTTCATCAAGAGACTCTTTAGTTCTTCTTCACTTTCTGCCATAAGGGTGGTGTCATCTCTATATCTGGGATTATTGATATTTATCCTGGCAATCTTGATTCCAGCTTGTACTTCATCCAGCCCAGCATTTCACACGATGTATTCTGCATATAAGTTCAATAAGCAGAATGACAATATACAGCCTTAACGTACTCCTTTTCCTATTTGGAATCAGTCTGTTGTTCCATGTCCAGTTCTAACTGTTGCTTCTGGACCTGTACACAGATTTCTCAAGAGGTAGGTTAGGTAGTTTGGTATCCCCATCTCTTGAAGAATTTTCCACAGTCTGTTGTGATCCACACAGTCAAAGGCTTTGGCATAGTCAAAGAAGTAGATGTTTTTCAGGAACTCTTGCTTTTTCAATGATCCAATAGATGTTGGCAATTTGATCTCTGGTTCCTCTGCTTTTCTAAATCCAGCTTGAACATCTGGAAGTTCATGGTTCATATACTGTTGAAGCTTGGCTTGGAGGATTTTGAGCATTAATTTGCTAGCATGTGAGATGAGTGTAATTGTGCGGTAGTTTGAACATCTTTGGCATTACCTTTCTATGAGATTGGAATGAAAACTGACCTTTTCCAGTCCTGTGGCCACTTCTGTGTTTTCCAAATTTGCTGGCATATTCAGTCCAGCACATATACATTACCATATGTAAAATAGATAGCCAATGGAAATTTGCTGTGTGACACAGGGCGCTCAACCCAGTGCTCTGCAATAACCTAGAGTCGTGGAATGGGGTGGGAGATGCGAGGGAGGTTCAAGAGGAAGGGGACATATATACACCTGTGGCCGATTCATGTTGATGTATGATAGAAAACAATACAATATTGTAAAGCAATTATCTTCCAATAAAAAGTTTTTTTAAAAAAAGGTGGGGCTGTAATCTTATAGGATTGGTGGTCTTATAAGAAGAGAGAGAAATCTGTCTCTTTCTACATCCACATGCCAAGAAAAGGCTATGTGAGGGACAGCAAGAAGGCGGCCATCTGCAACCCAAGGGGAGAGCTCTCACTGGATACCAACGCTGCTGTACCCCTGGATCTTGGACTTCTAGCTTCCCCACCATTAGAATATAAATTTCAGTATTGAAGCCCCATAGCTGGGCAGTCTAAGCTGACTGTCTTAGTCCACTTGGATGGCTATGACAAAATATCACAGCTTGGGTGTGCTTATTAACAGCAGACACTTATTTCTCACAGTTACGGAGTCCAAGATCAGGACAACAGCATTGTCAGGAGAGGGTCCACCTCTGGTTTCTTGCTCATGTCCTCTCCTGGTAAAGGGGGCTAGGGAGCTCTCTGAATCCTCTTTGGTGAGTGCAGGCTAGGTTGCTTCAGTCGTGTCTGACTCTTTGTGACCCCATAGACTGTGGCCCTCCAGGTGCCTCTGTCCATGGGATTTCCCAGGCAAGAATACTGGAGTGGGTTGCCATGCTCTCCTCCAGGGGATCTTCCCAACTCACAGATTGAATTTGGGTCTTCTGCATTGCAGGCAGATTCTTTACCCTCAGCCTGAGTCCTCTTTTACCAGAGCATTAATCTCATTCGTAAGATGACCTAATCACTTCCAATTTCAACATATGAATTTTGGGGGACATAGATATTCAGATAATTGTGTCCACCCTCCTTGTCCCAGTAGCATGCAAATATGCTTTGACTTCATAATTATTAGCATGAAAAAAAGATGTGTGTAGGGGGGTATGGGTGGGGTATGGATATGTGTGTGTGTCGGGGTGTATGTACATTCTGTATGTAAATTCTGTTATTTTGAACAAGCATTCTGAGAAACACAGTCATAAAACGAATGAGAAGCTCCCTCCATGGGAGTGAGAGGCCCCCTTCTGTGCCCAGCAAGCACCTCAACACAGAGGAGCCCCCTTCTGAGACCCTGAATGGGCAATGAATGGGTCTGGCTTTATCTCCGTCTCCTAGCAACCGTGCTTGGAAGGTGGAAAGTGCATGGCATGGTGAGGTTTGCAGACCAGGCTGGGTCAGGAGGGCAGGTGGGAGACCTGGGCGCTGCTCGAGGAAGCCCCCGAATCTTCAGGGCTATAGAGAGATGCTTTCTCATCAGTGTCACTAGCGGTGGGGTGGGCGGTGGTCATTATTTAACTGTATAATTTGTGTTGACAGGATGGATAAGACTGTTTCATCAAGCAATTACACCAAGGAGTCTGACTTGTTCCAACACACAAAAGGCGACAGCCAGCAAAAATTAATGTGCACGTGTGCTGGTGCATTAAGTGTCTGCCATTAGCCGGGAGGAGGGGGACACTCCCTTCTCCTGGAAAAGTGAGTGCAATTCAAGCAAGAAACATCTCTGCACTCAGCCACTCATTCCAGTCAGTGTTCTCTGGGGCCCTGGCCTGTCCCTCATGCACTGGGAGCCTCTTCATCTATCTCTAGTAGAGTGGGGCTCAGACAATAGTACTCTGCCTTCCTTTGCCTTTGATGTTCATCTTAACTCGAGGTCACGAGGATGAAGATCAAAGGTCCTTGGAGGAAAAATAATGTCACAAAAAGCTGCTTGCCTCTGAGGATGGGAGTGTGGGGCTTGGAGAGAGACTGTGTTCTCGTCTGCTTTGCCTAAGTCCTAAGAGGAAAGCTTCCCACTTTCTTTTCTGTTTTTCTCTGCTTTCCTTTGGTGTCCTTCCCCCTCCTTCCCCTTCCTTCCCTTCTCCCTCTCTTCTCTTTATTGAAGGAAGGTTTGAGGAGGGAGATTTTCTGAGCACACGCAGGTTCATGAATATTAGCAGCTACAAATGGGAGAGGCAGTCTTACAGGGTGAAAAAGAACTTGATTAGAAATCCAGAGGCCAGAGCTTCTATTTTTGGCCTTGCCACCAGATTGCTGTGTGATTCTGGGCAATTGAGCCTCAGCTGGTCACTTCTAAAGCATACGGGTTAGAGTAGATGGTGCTCAGAGCCCCTTGCTGTTCTAACTTCCCAGGACTCCTCCCTAGCCATTTGGCACCTTGGGCATCCATAAGTGACTGCCTGCCATCATCACAGCGACATGAATGGGCAGGGGGAGGGCAGGGCTGACATGCTGCTGACTTTACCGTCTGATTGTCAGAAAATGCTGAGTGGGGCCATACTAGACACAGGACTTACTCTTCTGTGCATTTTTCCCCACTGAAAATATATTTATTATTAGTATTATTTTTGGACATTTGGACATGGGCTTCCTTGGTGGCTCAGATGGTAAGAATCCACCTGCAATGCAGGAGACCTGGGTTCAATCCCTGGGTTGGGAAGACTCCCTGGAGAAGGAAATGGCTACCCACTCCAGTATTCTTGCCTGGAGAATTCCATGAGCAGAGGAGCCTGGTGGGCTACAGTCCATGGGTTGGACACAACTAAGCAACTTTCACTTTGCCTGGATGATTAAAGTCTATACAGTTCAGTTCAATCCAGTTGATCAGTTGTGTCCAACTCTTTGCGACCCCATGAATCGCAGCACGCCAGGCCTCCCTGTCAATTACCAACTCCTGGAGTTCACTCAAACTCACGTCCATCAAGTCCGTGATGCCATCCAGCCATCTCACCCTCTGTCCTCCCCTTCTCCTCCTGCCCCCAATCCCTCCCAGCATCAGAGTCTTTTCCAATAAGTAAACTCTTCATATACGTGGCCAAAGTACTGGAGTTTCAGCTTTAGCATCATTTCTTCCAAAGAACACCCAGGGCTGATCTCCTTTAGAATGGACTAGTTGGATCTCCTTGCAGTCCAAGGGAATCCTATATACATGGTGTAAAAAGAAATTCAGTTAAAGACATATTCCAAATAAAATCCTCCTCGCCGCCCCCCCCATCACCTACAGTCAGATTCATCCCTGACGTAGATGTTACCAGAGTTTATAAAACATAGCCTTATGTGATATGGGTCTTCCCTGATGGCTGCAATCCACCTACAATGCAGGAGACTCAAGAGGCACGGGTTCAATCTCTGGGTCAGGAAGATCCCCTGGAGAAGGAAATGGCAACTCATTCCAATATTTTTGCCTGAAAAATTCCATAGAGAGTAGATTGGCAGGCTATCATCCATAGGGTCACAAAGAGTCGGACACAACTGAGGAACTGAGCGCAAAGTGTGTGTGTGTATGTGTGTATATATATATATATATATATACATACACATTTTGATTAGTGGAATTTTGATTCTTGCTTTTGATTTTGTGGTTCATGAACTGGTGACACGGTGGCCACCAGGACTGTCACAGCAAAAGGAGGGAAACAAACAGCATCTTCTGAGGGGAGGCAGAGAGACAAGCTGGGTCCTGTCTTCTGGGCACCAGGAGTCTCCATACTCTCTCTGAATGCAGAAGTTTCAGCCTACACGAATGTTACAGCTCATGATGGTTAACTATACATGTTAACTTGGCTGGGCTAAAGTATGCCCAGATAACCGGGTTAAGCATCATTTTGCAGTGTGTCTGTTAATAATGTCTCTGGATGAAATTAGCTTTTGAATCAATAGACTGAGTAAAGAAGATTGCTCTCACCAAGGAGGGTGGACTTCAATTAATATGTTGAGGGCCTGAATAGAACCAAAAACTGGAGGAAGGTGGAACAGACTCTCTGCTTCAGCTGAGACATCTGTCTTCTCCTGCTCTTGGAGATCAATGCTCCCATCTCTCAGTCCCTTGGACTTGGGCTGAATTACACCACTGCCTTTCCTGATTTTCTAGCTTGTAGAAAATAGATGGCAGGGTTTCTTAGACTCCATAATCATGTGAAACAATTTTTGTAATAAATCTCTTCCTATGTATATCCTATTGGTCCAAGCACAAGTGAGAAGCTGCTTAACCTTCTCAAAGCAAACGTGAAGCCACTTTGTTGCTAATAAATATAGTGGCAGAATCTCCAGGGATTGCTATTTATTTCTCTCTCTTTAAAACACTTAAACATTTTAAAACAAATGCCTTTTATTGTGAAGAAATTAGAAAAGAGAGAAGTGTATAGAAAAAAAAATCACAGCGTGCCTTTAAAAATTATGAAATGTTTTTATCAAAGAATAAATAAACTTTTTGCACACATAAATTTGAGTAGCCTTTCCAGTGGCTTGTTCTTTGCCATTTGGAGACAGTTTGAGGTCATATGTCACCTTTTATGCCCCCTGGGACGTAGATATGAAAGCCATATTTATTCAGCCAGGCCCTTGGAACATGAGATGAATATAGACTGGATTCTTGTTCTGAAATATCTCACAGTATGTTAGGAGAATTGTCTCCCCTTCCTACCCCTGATCTCTAAGTTACAGTATGGTACGTGCTAACATTTAAAAATATACTGAGCATCATGAGAGTGGAGAGGAAGAAGTTGTTAATTGAATAGATGTGAATCTGGTAAAAGGCCATTGAGGTAATTTAGAACATCTTCCCGTTCAGACATTCATCCTAGATACAAGCTATTTACTCTCATTATGAGGGAGCTTTAAGGATGCCTGTGGGTGGATTTGTAGACAGGGGGCTCTAACTTTTACCTTCAGCTGTTTGAGGCAGAGAGGTGGGTGGTAACATTTTCTTTTCTCTCTGCAGAAACCCTGCTTTGCCTGCCCTCCACCACCTAAGTCTGCAGTCTTCCATATGGGTGGGTGGGTGAATGCGTGTCTTTGAGTCTAGGGCAACAATACCAGCTTCATTTTTAGTATGTGCCAGACTCCAGGCCTTGTGAGTCTACCAAGCTAGAATAGACTGGTTATACATGGACTTCTTCTCTTCAATTCCTTAGAAATCTGTTTGAGACCCTAAGTCAACACTTACTCATTCTGGAGGAAAAGTATGGGATGGGTGAGGGCATTCTCAGGCAGTTCCAGGAAAGTGCATTGATATAAGTTCAAATCTAGGAAGAAACATGTACTGACTTAGGTTGAATTAGTTGGACACAGATCTTGAGACAGAGAATTGCATATGTAAGATTTCTTGTAGATTGCTCTTAGGAGATGTACTCCGGGAGACTGAGGAGGACTAGATTGGGCATTGGGAGGAATGGACAGATCAGTGACTCTGCTGCAACTGAGGCTTCAGTTGATCTCACAAAGAGTTCTGGAGCCAAGATAGAGTTCAGAGTTACCTAAACTGAGTCAAGAGTGCAGTAGCTATGTGCTCACATCAGCCAGTCACTGGCTATGCCCTCTCTCCTGAAAAGAGGAGTCACTTCAGATTTCTGTAGCCAAGGGCATTTCCCAGTGAGGGACAGAGCTATGAGCTGTCAGCGGTGATATTCCCAGAAGTGGAGGGATGGGTGTTAGGAAAAATGGGAACCTAGGGTGACAACAACGGTATCCATTACAGTCCACATTCTGTGCCGCCGAGATCTACTTCTTCATAATGTTATGCTCACACAGTCCTTTTACTAGGGCCTCACGGCAGACCGCGGATTTTGTGTTACAAGTCAAATGTCTGTTACAGGTGGCATGGTCTTGCTCTAAAATCCCAAGGGTCACAGTGTGATACTTACTGGGGTGTGCCATCAACTTTACTTGATGCCTTTTCCAAAGGCAGAAGCCTCTAATACAAAAAGGTTTGCCAACTTGGATGGTCAAATGACAGGACTCTCTGTGCCACAGCTTGGACCTGCTACAGAGCCCTCTCTAGGCCTCACTTAAAGCTGGCAGCTTTTGGTACCACCTGGTAAATGGGTCAGAATAGTTTTCCAAGTGTAGAATATACTGCCTCTATAACCCAAAGACAGAGAAGGCAATGGCACCCCACTCCAGTACTCTTGCCTGGAAAATCCCATGGACAGAGGAGCCTGGTAGGCTGCAGTCCATGGGGTCACTGAGAGTTGGACACGACTCAGTGACTTCCCTTTCACTTTTCACTTTCATGCATTGGAGAAGAAAATGGCAACCTACTCCAGTGTTCTCGCTTGGAGAATCCCAGGGACGATGGAGCCTGGTGGGCTGCCGTCTATGGGGTCGCACAGAGTCGGACACGACTAAAGCGACTTAGCAGCAGAACCCAAAGAATCCTACCAAGCACTGTGCTTCTTTCTTAGTGGTGTGTGTGTGTGCTCAGTCTCTCAGTTGTGTCAGACTCTTTGAGACTCTAGGGATTGCATCCAGCCAGGCTCCTCTGTCCATAGAATTTTCAGGCCAGAATACTGGAGTGGGTTGCCATTCCCTTCTCCAGGGGATCTTCCTGATTCAGGGATCCAACCTGCATCTCTTATGATTCCCGCATTGGCAGGCAGATT
This sequence comes from Redunca redunca, assembly GCA_006410935.1. Lineage (NCBI taxonomy): Eukaryota > Metazoa > Chordata > Mammalia > Artiodactyla > Bovidae > Redunca > Redunca redunca. The sequence goes on from SJYQ01004500.1 coordinate 122,215, forward strand.
CTTTATCACTCTCACCTGGAAAGCCCCCGTACTACATTTGATCTTAGTCAAGTGACAAGCTGGGAGTTGTGAAATGCAATAATGAGTCGTTTATTTGGAGGACTATATTCTATGCCCCGCATCATTGGATGTTGAAACTTCACTTCTAGGGCAAGACACTGAAACTTCATAGAGTTCACCAATACCCTCTAGAATACATGTCCTTTACCAAGGTCTCTGACATATCTGCCCCTTCTTGCTTACCTGGTGGAATTAGCATGATGCCACCAAGCAGAAGACTAATTTGATAATTGGTGGAATGGATGGATGGTTCAGGTTTCCTTGGTAGAAAGAAGGTGAATTAACAGAGCTCTGTGATTTGTGAATCCATGCTGCTTTTAGTCTTTTTAAGGAAATGGAACGGAGGCATTTGCGAGAATAATGTTGGTGTATCACATGCTGCTGCTGCTGCTAAGTCGCTTCAGTTGTGTCAGACTCTGTGCGACCCCATAGACGGCAGCCCACCATGCTCCCCCGCCCCTGGGATTCTCCAGGCAAGAACACTGGCCTCTGCTAATCTTCCCTAATCAGGATATCACATCTGGCACAGTAGCTACAGTTGAGGCTGCTCTTCGGTTAAGTGGGCAGTAGTCTACCATCACGTACCATGATCTATCTGATTTTGGGGTTCCTAGCATTCCCACTGTGATCAGTATGTCCAGTTCTGTAACAGCATCTCCCTTTGCCAGCTCCAGCTATTAATACAAGGGGACAGACACTATTGGGCATCTTAATGATGCTGTGTCCTGCTACCAGAACATTCCTTGTCACTTCAGTGAATGGAATGTCCTCTTAACCTCCCGAGGAACATAGTAAGCTGGTAGGTTTTCTGCCTATATCCGCTCTCTCAAACCCACTTTTCTGAGCCATTTGAGCCCTCTTCCATCATCTGGCAAGGAAGTTCTGGTATATCTATATAGTGTGGACCATTGTTTTTTTCAAGCTTCCAAGATTCAACCTGGCAGTTTGTTAGCACCTTCTCCTAGGATTCTTGCCAAGGTGTTGAATTCTGTATCATGAGGGAATTTTAGTACACTTGCATGCTGAGACACTTTTATTTATCCAACTTTTTTCCACCCCCTTGAGCCATCACTGTCAGGCTCCAGTCCGATACATACCCTCCTACCTTCTCCTTTACTTATTAGCCAGATTCTGCATTCATTTGCTATACAGCCCCTCTCTTTTCTTTTAATTGACTTGTTGGCTGTGTCATAATTTGACCATGATTTGATCATGATTGCTATTAGTGTGATTAAAAGAAGGAGAGTGGGGTCAGGATCCTGAGGGGAACTGGCAAGGTCTAAAAGGCACCTGATTTATTTGAAGCCTTGTGTGACACTCAGGCAAGGGAGGGTGTGCTCACTGTTTTCTGTCACAGAAGATAGGCCATCTTTGCAGGTTCTGCAGGTTTAGGGGAAGTTAGGAGTTCAAAACTCTCGACTACATCAACCCCAATAATCACATCCCAAGTCTCAGAGTCCCACTCGTTTTGTGTATGGCCTTGACCTTGGTGTAGGAGACCCGTGAGCTGAGAATTCAACCTCCTCTGAGGCTCTGCTGTTCCCATATGATTAAACCCTGAACCTGATCCTTTGTGCTGACAGCCTTCTGCTGCAAGAGTTTCAAGTTTTCGTAAATGCTGCAAAGGAAATCCTGCTTTTATATTTTGCCTTGAATTATCAACTAATTGCCGTACGTCCAATTCATCTGTCTTTGGTGAGTGAATCAGTGACCCTCTGAACGAGCCACCCATCCCATGGTGTTCTGGTTACTATTTCTCTTCATGCCTCTCCTGGGCCAGAGATATTACTCCGGTGTGTCACCTTCCATTGGTGTTCTAACATTTTTAACTTTGGTTGACGTTTTGCAATTGCACTGATGCAGCACACCAGAGACTCCCCATACTACCCCAACCGCCAGGGATAGAAACCACGTGCCAGCTGGCCAGGGAGTGTGCTCAGTCGCTTGATTGTGTCTGACTCTTTGTGACTCCATGGGCTGTAGCCCACTAGGCTCCTCTGTCCATAGTATTCTCCAGGTAAGAATACTGGAGTGGGTTGCCATGCCCTCCTCCAGGGGATCTTCCCAACCCAGGGATTACTCACCTCCAAATTCCCATTTTATAGTCTGTTTTCTAGGATCACTTCTGGCTTAGAAAGGGATCCCTGGAAACAGACTACCATATGGAGAATTCCATCCAGTGTTTATTAGGGAGTTGTGTTGGGGAGAAACAGCTGTCCAATTGAAAAAATAAAAAGGTGGGGGGAAGAAGGCAAAATTGGTGAAGGAGGAGGAAGAAGAGGGGCAGAAAGATAGGGAGGGGGAGAGGAAGATGAGGAAGAGGAAAAGGAGGAGGAGAGTGAGGAGGAGGAGGGAGGAAAAAGTGGAGAAGGAGGAGAGGGAGGAATGCAGTTTATGCTAAGGATTCATTTGGCTTCATCGAGAGCTTTGAGCTCGGATGGCTTTTCAGTCATACCCCAGTTGAGGCAAAGTTCCTAAGATTTTTGGATTCCTAGATCAGCTCATCATTGGCCACTGCTTGTCTCCTAAGAGAGGTATAACCTTAGGAAGGCAATTCCTTGTGCCCAGAGGCAACTCCCAGTGAGGGACACACCTATGAAGTGACTGTAACCAATGTTCTCAGCAGCTGGGGACTCTATGAATCAGACCTGGTGAGGGGATCTGAGGAGAACACCCAAGAGTCAGCTACAGGTACCCTGTGACCATTCTTCCTGCTGAGCAACCAGGAAAGAACTGGATTTAGGCAGAGTAGGGGAGCAAAGATAATATATTGGTAGGGGTAACATCAATTTCACACCTGCCTAGGAATATAAAAACATTATTCTGTTTGTTCTTGAACAAGTTTTTCAGACTTTTTGTGCCTGAGATTTTTTCAACTATAGAATGAAATGACTAATTAGTAAAGACCTGAAAGAGTGCCTAGCATATTGAAAAAAAAAAAAAAACAACTTACTGTTGTTCTTGGTTTTGCTTTTATCACTGCTACTTTTCCACAATCCAAACTCATTTTCAAGCTACATTTTTATTCCCATAACCCTCAAATCTGGCTCCTCAGTGCTTTTGTCCTTAAACAAAACTTCCACTTCTAATTTGTAGATTTCTTCTTTCTTATTCCTGAGAGGTGCCATGCAGTGTTCTCATGCCATTTCTCTTCCTAGACTCTGCCTTCACTGGCCTCCTGTGAAGCTACCTAAATCCATCCCATCCTTTGAAGGAATGGAAGGAACATGCACACTTATTCAAGATCCTCCACTTGCTTAAGTTGTGTGACCTTGGGTAAGCCACTGATCATGCCTGAAGATCGATATTCTCACATTTAAATTGAGGATTATAGCCACTGCTCCATTAGCTTGTCATTGGCTTAAATGTGATGACTCAGTTAAGCTCCCAGTATGACGTCAGGCACGCTTTTGTTGCTCAATAAGCAATAGCTATTGAACCCAGTGCTGCTGCACTTAGTCGTTCTGTCATGGCTGACCCTTTGTGACCTCATAGACTGTAGCTGGCCAGGCTCCTCTGTCCATGGGGATTCTCCAGGGAAGAATACTGGACTGGGTTGCCATACACTCCTCCAGGGGATCTTCCCAACCCAGGGATCAAACCCAGGTCTCCCACACTGCAGCCGGATTCTTTACCATCTGAGCCACCAGGGAAGCCACTGAACCCAGTAGCGACCCTAATATTATCTAACTGTGGAGTCATTGCATGTAGAGTTTTTCACAGCTCGTGATGTGCAGGTGCCTGCAGGGGATGCATAGATGCAGGAACTGCTGTAAGGAAGACAGCAGCCTGAAACTTTCCCATCCTTGCTTGTGCACATCTCCCCTGTCTCCACTTCTCCTTCCTTACAACACCCACAGCCTGGATCCATTCTGCATCTGAATATTAATTTTCTTGGAGTTGCACTTTACATTTTCCTGTACGCTGGTTATAGCTCTCCAAATAGAGATGCTTGTTAGCAGCTTGAGGGGAGAAACTGCTGTATTCTTCTTTATGCCCCACACAACCCCTAACACAGAAGTGGGCAGTGCCTTATGCTAAGTGTTTGTTCAATAAATTATGATAATGATGACAATGAATGAGTATGATTCTTAATAATGGCTTCCCAGGAGGCTCGGTGGTAAAGAATTGCCTGCCAATGGAGAAGGCAATGGGACCCCACTCCAGTACTCTTGCCTGGAAAATCCCATGGATGGAGGAGACTGGTAGGCTCCAGTCCATGGGGTTGCTAAGAGTCGGGCGTGACTCTTCGAGCGACTTCACTTTCACTTTTCAGTTTCATGCATTGGAGAAGGAAATGGCAACCCACTACAGTGTTCTTGCCTGGAGAATCCCAGGGATGAGGGATCCTGATGGTCTGCCGTCTACGGAGTCACACAGAGTCGGACACGGCTGAAGCGACGTAGCAGCAGCAGCAGCAGAAGAAAGGGGTTTGATCCCTGCATTGGGGAGATCCCCTGGAGAAGGAAATGACAGTTCAGTTCAGTTCAGTCGCTCAGTCGTGTCCGACTCTTTGTGACCCCATGAATCGCAGCATGCCAGGCCTCCCTGTCCATCACCAACTCCTGGAGTTCACTCAGATTCATGTCCATAGAGTCAGTGAAGCCATCCAGCCATCTCATCCTCTGTCATCCCCTTCTCCTCCTGCCCTAATCCCTCCCAGCATCAGAGTCTTTTCCAATGAGTCAACTCTTCGCATGAGGTGGCCAAAGTACTGGAGTTTCAGCTTTAGCATCATTCCTTCCAAAGAAATCCCAGGGCTGATCTCCTTCAGAATGGACTGGTTGGATCTCCTTGCAGTCCAAGGGAATGGCAACACCTCTACTATTCTTATCTGGAGAATCCCATGGACAGAGGAACCTAGAGGGCTACAGTCTATGGGGTTGCAAAAGAGTTAAACACGACATAGCAACTGAACAATAATGCTTCTTAACAACATAAAGAAGTTTCCACTTTGCAGATGGAGACCTTTTAGAGTCATAACATCAGTTCTGTATACTGTGATATAAAAATGCGCCCGACATGTGTAAGTAGTATTTGGTAAAATTTCTGTTTCAGTTTTGAGTATGTGTTATGGTCTGAATTGTGGTATAAAAATAAATTTCTTACTGAGAATTATGGCTTAAAAAAAAAAGTTAGAAAAACACTGGTAGAATGTGTATCACAGGACTTCCCTGGTGGTCCAGTGGTTAAGAATCTGACTGCCAATGCAGAGGACATGGGTTCGATCCCTGGTCCAGGAAGATCTTACATGATTTGGGGCAACTAAGTCCATGTGCTACAACTACTGAGCCCTCAAGTTACAACTACTGAAGCCCGTAAACCCAGAGCCTGTGCCCTGCAAGAGAAGCCACTGCAACGAGAAGCCCAGGCACTGCAACCAGAGAGAGCAGACCCCGTTCAGCATAACTAGAGAGGCCCGAGCGCAGCAACAAAGACCTAGCACAGCCCAAAATAAAGAAAGAAATAAATTTTTATTCATGCATGCTACAGGGTACCTGGTATTGATGCTGACAACCTCATGGACAGAACCAAAGAGGGAGGTGGGCACCAGAACCTCTGAGCAGATGAGGCAGAGACTGGGTTCAGAAAGGTTCTGCAAAGGTTGGTGGGGATTAGAGAAGACAGTAGTCAAGGGAGAGAAAAGTTCCAGGGCTCTAACACAGTCACTCAAACTCCTTATTGTCTGCGCTACAAATTGGGACCATGGGCGCACCTGAAAACCTCAAGTGCCTTTCCCTCGGAGAGACAGAAAACATTTGTGTATGTAAGTGTGTGTGCTAAGTCCCTTTAGTCATGTCTGACTCTTTGCGACCATATGGACTGTAGCCCACCAGGCTCCTCTGTCCATGGGATTCTCCAGGCAAGAACTGGAGTGGGTTGTCATTTCCTTCTCCAGGGGATCTTCTGGACCCAGGGATCAAACCCACATCTCTTTTGTTTCCTAAACTGGCAGGCCACTTCTTTACCACTAGCATCACAAAGTATTTAATACCCTGCAATTGCTCCAGATTTTCCTCTATGCTCGCTTGTTTTCTCTAGAGCTTAAAGATTATAATAGAAACACGATTGCCTCTGTTCTCTCCCCAGTTATTACCCTGAAAAAGTAGCCCAGGATCATTAACCTCTGGAGATTCGGTGATAATATCTTGATGTAAAATTTGTACACACAGCTTGACAATTATTGAGGGGACCACAGGATAACCTCCTAATTGAAATTATTCTGGGAATTCTAGGACAGATGTTCTTCCCATCTATAGGAGCTTGGAGATTCAATTCAAAGTGTCCTTGGCCCAGGTGTCCTCAAGAGTAGGAAGAATTGTGCTCATGGGAACATGCAACCTTGCACCTTCCTGAGCCTGCAGTGATGGAGCTCAAGTTATCTGCTTTATTCTGCACAAATTCTTCCCACCTTGCTTCCAGGAGTCCCTGCCTAATGCCTGGCTGTCTGCTATTTGTACTCTGAAAAGTGCTTTAATTGAGAAGGTAAAATACAATATCAAATGCCTTTTTTTGTGCCTTGTGAAAGGCCTCTAAAGCTTAGCTTAACTCAAAGAGCTTAAATCAATAGAACTGGCCCATTTTCTAATCACAGAGAATTTAATAATGATCAGGAAAAGCCATTGTCAGTCTGATGTGTCGGACTGTTAGGACTTTTACTCTTGGAAAACTGCTTCCTGTCAAACTTACATACCGTTATCATATTAAATGCCACTCAGAAGGGTATTAAAATTCTTCTTTAGAGAGAAAGCTTTACAGGGGTTCTATCAAAATTACTCTATATGCTGATGAGCTGGTTGCTGGGGTAGTGAGTTGAGACAAACCTGGACCTGGAAAGAATGGAATTGTTCTCTTACCATAATACACCAAAGTCCACAGGAAGGGGCTTGGTGTTTGTGTCTTTAATTCTGGAAGACCTTTGAGATACTTTAGCCCAGAGGCTGAAGTTTACTCTTATCCAGTGAGGCCTGGGAAACCCCTTGGGGATGCATGATGAGAGGAGCAGCTCCTAGCATGTCAGCCAGGACACTCCAGAAGCCCTGGAGAAGCCTAGGACCCCACAGCTCCAGAAACTTAACCCCGTTCATTATCATAAAGAGATTCGTGATGACCTTAGGTCCCAGCCACACGCAGTTTGGAAGTGCTGCTGAGGTTTCCAGCCCTGACGCCCAGGCAACAGTGGAGCCTTTCATATATTGAACCTGGCACTGTTGTTTTTAGGGATTAAATTTTCAGACAGAACCATTTAACTGGGGGCAGATGGTTGGCCTTTAATGAAACCCTAAAGGAAATGGGAAGGAGTGTGGATAACAGGGGATAAACGTAAATGAGAAGAGGAAGTAATTGAAAAGCTGGGAGAGGATGAGGGCAGCAGAGCACAGCATGGCCACCTGCCTCTCTGCGCATGTGCTTTTTTTCTGCAGCTAGCGCTTCCCTGGTGGCTCAGATGGTAAAGAATCTGCCTACAGTGCAGGAGACCTGGGTTCGATCCCTGGGTTGGGAAGATCTCCTGGAGAAGGAAATGGCAACCCACTTCAGTATTCTTGCCTAGAGAATCCCATAGACAGAGGTGCCTCGCAGGCTGCAGCCCGTGGGGTCACAGAGTCAGATATGACTGAGCCACTATCACTTTTGCTTCACTTTCAAACATCTGTAGAGAGAAGGAGAAATTAGTGTGTCTGGGCTCAGCAGAGCTTGTACCTCCTGTTGTGTCCTCACATCAGAGCCCATCTCCCCATCCCTAGCCAGCTCTCAAGGCTGCTGCCTCCAGGAGTCCAGGGTCTTTTCCAAGCCATTGCCACTGAGCCCAGCAAAAGCCCCCAAGAGCCACACAGCCAGCATCCTCAGTCACCAACTCTGGGGACTGCTTGCCCACTCAAAGCAAACAGAGATCCCATTGCGTCTTTGCTTGGTTTCAGAGTTAAGTTTTTTGTTGTTTGTTTTGGTTTGTTTTGCTTTTGGCCACATCCTGAGGCATGCAGGATCTTAGTTCCCTAGCCAGGGAAGAAACCCATGCCCCCTGCAGCGGAAGCAGTCTTAACCACTGGATTGCCAGGGAAGTCCCCAGTTAAGACTTTTACAGTCACACATCATAGGTTTTTAACTGTTTTGAACTCTTTCAGAAGGCATTAGCCTTCTAATAAATTTATAACACATATACAGCAGAGGCCACACCACTCACTGATTTCAGATATTTGGAAACTCAGAGATGATGATTGAACCCTGCTGGTAAGTGGCAGCCTGTGGACAAGATGCTGGTCTGGAACCTCCTTGCAGCTTGTGTGAGTATCTGTACCTCCTACCTGGACTTGTCACTGTAGGGGTGCAAATTTTACTACCCCCAAATGTCTCCTTGGCATGTGATTATGTTTTAGGAAAAAAAATGGGGCTTGAGAGGATGGTCATATCCCAGATCTCTTGTGAGTCTCTGGGATGGGCTGCAAAGTGAAGGTCGTTGGCTTTGAGTAGGAAAGAATTCAAGAGTGAGTTATAGTAAAGTGAAATTTGGTTTATTTAGAGAGATAATACACTCTGTAGGGGGCTTCCCTGATGGCTTAATGATAAAGAATCTGTCTGCCAATTCAGGAGACATGGGTTCAATCCTTGGGTTGGGAAGATCCCCTGGAGAAGGAAATGGCAACCCCCTCCAGTATTCTCCAACCTGGAGAATCCCATGGACGTAGGGGCCTGGCGGGCTATGGTCTATACAGTCACAAAGAGTAGGACATGACTGAAGGGACTTAGCATGAGTGCCAGGTTCACTGGAAGTCAAGTCTTTTGCTATCTTGAGCCTGCTAAATTCTAACTGGTTTTTGTGGTATGCTCTTTTTAATGGTTGTATCATTCTTTTAATCGTTGTGCCCCCCATCTTCTTTTTTGTCTCAATTATTTTGAGCTAAAAAGTATCAAAAGACCCATAAAGAAAGCTCTGACCTCCCCCTTTAGCTGCCTAAAGAATTTAGACAGAAGGAGGCCTGTTCCCCAAACAGAGCTATCACCAGAGCTATCTGCAAAAAATATAGGCTAGACAAGGATATATTGTACAGCACAGGGAAATATAGCTGGTATTTTGTAAAGACTTTAAATGCAGTACAATCTATAAAAGTATTGAATCAGTATGTTGTACACCTGGAACTACTATAATATTTTAAATCAACTATACAACTATAGGAAAAAAAAAAGAATATGGGCTGGATGTGATGGGGGAGACTTGGGCAGGCCTAGATATCAGAGTCCACTCTGTTGTTCCTTTGTCTCTGCATGGCCCAGCAAACATTAGTTTATCAAACATTTGCTTTTCCATGAGGTGGATGAACCTATGGCCTATTATACAGAGTGAAGTAAGTCAGAGAAGGAAAAACAAATATCATATATTGTTTCCTGATGAAACAATTTGCAGAGCATCAGTGGGGATGCAGACACAGAGAACAGACCTGTGGACTTAGTTGAGGGAAGGAGAGGGTGGGGCAAATTGTGAGAGTAACAGTGCCACATATACATCGCCATGTAAAATAGATAGCCAGTGGGAATTTGCTGTATGACTCAGGGAACTCAGATCTGGTGCTTTCTGACAACTTAGAGGGGTGGGATGGGGTGGGAGGGGGGAGAGAGGTTCAAGAGGAAGGGGACATTTGTATACCTATGGCTGATTCATGTCAATGTATGGCAGAAAACAACACAATATCGCAAAGCAATTATCCTCCAGTTAAAAATAAATAAAAAATTGATTTTCCATTCAATGTAAATTGCCTTTCTTCCCTTCAAATTCTCAGACTGAAATTATGTAACTCAGAGTGGACTTGAACCACAGTCCTCTGAGGTCGCACACTTGGTCTCAGGACTTAATGAAGCTCAGGATCTTGATGTCTCATCACAGACAGAATTCAATGAGGGACAAAGTGATAGGCAAGAAGTGGATTTATTTCAAGACAAACACATTTCACAGATAAGAGTATGGACCATCTCAGAAAGTGAGAGTGGCACCAGGGTACAGGGTTGTCAGTTTTTATAGATGTGAGTAATTTCATAGGCCAATGACTGGGAGCTTCCCTGGTTGCTGAAATGGTAAAGGGTCCACATGCAATGGAGGATAACTTGCTTGGGAAAATACCCTGAAAAAGGTAACAGCATCCCACTGCAGTATTCTTGCCTGGAAAATCCCCATGGACAGAGGAGCCTGGTGGGCTATAGCCCAGTTCAGTTCATTCGCTCAGTCGTGTCCTATTCTTTGTGACCCCATTAATTGCAGCACGCCAGGCTTCCTTGTCCATCACCAACTCCCGGAGTTCACTCAGACTCACATCCATCGAGTCAGTAATGCCACCCAGCCATCTCATCCTCTGTTGTCCCCTTCTCCTCCTGACCCCAATCCCTCCCAGCATCAGAGTCTTTTCCAATGAGTCAACTCTTCTCATGAGGTGGCCAAAGTACTGGAGTTTCAGCTTTAGCATCATTCCTTCCAAAGAAATCCCAGGGTTGATCTCCTTCAGAATGGACTGGTTGGATCTCCTTGCAGTCCAAGGGACTCTCAAGAGTCTTCTCCAATACCACAGTTCAAAAACATCAATTCTTCGGTGCTCAGCTTTCTTCACAGTCCAGCTCTATCATATATACATGACCACTGGAAAAACCATAGCCTTGACTAGATGAACCTTAGTCAGCAAAGTAATGTCTCTGCTTTTGAATATGCTATCTAGGTTGGTCATAACTTTTCTTCCAAGGAGTAAGTGTCTTTTAATTTCCTGGCTGCAGTCACCATCTGCAGTGATTTTGGAGCCCCCCAAANCCTGACCTGCATACAGATTTCTCAAGAGGCAGGTCAGGTGGTCTGGTATTCCCATCTCTCTCAGAATTTTCCACAGTTTATTGTGATCCACACAGTCAAAGGCTTTGGCATAGTTAATAAAGCAGAGATAGATGTTTTTCTGGAACTCTCTTGCTTTTTTGATGATCCAGTGGATGTTGGCAATTTGATCTCTGGTTCCGCCTTTTCTAAAACCAGCTTGAACATCTGGAAGTTCATGGTTCATGTATTGCTGTAGCCTGGCTTGGAGAATTTTGAGCATTACTTTACTAGCCTGTGAGATGAGTGCAATTGTGCGGTAGTTTGAGCATTCTTTGGCATTGGAAGGAAAACGAACCTTTTCCAGTCTTGTGGCCACTGCTGAGTTTTCCAAATTTGCTGGCATATTGAGTGCAGCACTTTCACAGCATCATCTTTCAGGATTTGAAACAGCTCAATCAGAATTCCATCACCTCCACTAGCTTTGTTCATAGTGATGCTTTCTAAGGCTCACTTGACTTCACATTCCAGGACGTCTGGCTCTAGATGAGTGATCACACCATCGTGATTATCTGTGAAGATCTTTTTTGTACAGTTCTTCAGTGTATTCTTGCCACCTCTTCTTAATATCTTCTATTTCTGTTAGGTCCATACCATTTCTGTCCTTTATCGAGCCCATCTTTGCATGAAGTGTTCCCTTGGTATCTCTAATTGTCTCGAAGTGATCTCTAGTCTTTCCCATTCTGTTCTTTTCCTCTATTTCTTTGCACTGATCACTGAAGAAGGCTTTCTTATCTCTTCTTGCTATTCTCTGGAACTCTGCATTCAGATGCTTATATCTCTCCTTTTCTCCTTTGCCTTTCACCTCTCTTCTTTTCACAGCTATCTGTAAGGCCTCCCCAGACAGCCATTTTGCTTTTTTGCATTTCTTTTCCTTGGGGATGGTCTTGATCCCTGTCTCCTGTACAATGTCACGAACCTCATTCCATAGTTCATCAGGCACTCTACCTATCAGATCTATGCCCTTAAATCTATTTCTCACTTCCACTGTATAATCATAAGGGATTTGATTTAGGTCATACCCGACTTCCACTGTATAATCATAAGCGATTTGATTTAGGTCATACCCGAATGTGATCACAAAGAGTCAGACATGACTGAGTTACTTAGCACAGCATAGTACAATGAGTAAGAGGATTATCCCAACTATTTTGGGGAAGGAGCAGAGATCTCCAGGAACTGGGCCACCACCTACTTTTTGGTTGTTGATTGCTGGCCTTGGAACTGCTATGGTGCTGGTGACTGTCACTTAGCTTGTGCTACTGCATTACAATGAACACAGAATGAAGCTCAACATCCACTGGAAGTCGAACATTCCACCACCCTGGACCTTGGATTAGTCGGTTCTAACCAATTTTTGTCATATCCTTTTGCTCTACCATTATTTTAAAGCCTGGGCCCTGACCCCTTCCCTCCTGTTTCAAAGGCAAAAATTTGTATGCTACCATGCAAACTTTCTCAATTAACAGTATTAATGAGAGGGAGCACAGGTACCTTTGATTCAAAAGTAACAAAATGTATACTGGCCACCTCTTCCACCAAATAAAAGCTCGGGAGGGATTTTATTGGTCCCCTTCCTTGCTGTGTCACATGGTAGGCACAGAGTGAACATTCTTTGAGTGGACAAATCCTGAATTAATTCATGAAATAGATTAGGTAGGGCTAATCAGCATTCAATTATTTGATATTGAATATGCTGACTAACATTGCAGTTTTAAGATCTTAAAGACATGTGCATATACAGTCAGTTCTTGACTATTCCTTCTGTAGCCTGTACATGCTTCTAGATCATCACCTAGAATCTCTCTTTACTGCTCATTTGTTGCTAGTTTTTTGCCCAATTGGTTTGCAATCTATAACCATGTCTAAGCAGAAACCAGTTCAAGCCAGAGAGTAATGTGAGTCTTTGCTCTAGAATGAGTGAGCTTATATCTTGAGAAAGTTAGACTGACTGAGTAAACGGGGTTTTGGGTGGTTTATATCAGGCCATCTATCTTTTGCCCTGGTCCTCACAGTCCTGTAAAATTGAAGAGTGAGAGCCAACCCCAACTTCCTCAGAATATTTCATGAATTGAGAGCACTGGCAATCTATCTGGGGCCACAGTAGTTGAAATTAATTGGATTTTAGAGATAATAACATTTATGCTAATATGGGTATTGAGAAGAGACAATAGCCCTGGAGATAAGTACCTTAGAGAGGTGGGGTGGGAGACTTTGCTGTCTCAGCTGGAGAGATTAGGAATCGTGGTGGGGCGGGTGGGTTGCTGCTGTGGTGGGGGTGTGAGATGAGGTACATGAAGTTGGGAGACTTCAGAGAAACAAGAGAGGAGTAAAGTGGGGGTAGGGGTGGGAATGCGGAGAAAAGAAGAAATTTTTTGGTTAAGGATAACAGTCATAGAAATGAGCCAAATGGCCCTATTTCATGGTTTCTATGTATCAAGTACTATGTGTTTATGCCATTTTATCCTCACAATAAACTCCTTAGGTGGTACTATGTTGTTTTCTTTATTTTAAAGAAGAGGCTTGGAGAGGTTAAATAACTTATCCCAGATTGCTTGACCAATGCATGTGCAAAGTAAGTACTTGTAATCTTTTCTCCACACCACCTTTTGTTTGTCCAAAGCAGGAAACAAAGAGCAAAGAGGACCAGGAGATGTGAAGTTCTGCTACATCTCTGAAGAGAGTGACTTTGACAAGGGACCTGAAGGAAAGACCCAGGACCTGAGAGAAAAATTTCGAATAGTAAGCCCTTTATAGGACTTCCCTGGTGGCTTAGTGGTAAAAAAACCCACCGGCAGTGTAAGAGATCCAGGAGAGGCCAGTTTGATCCCTGGATTGGGAAGATCCCCTGGAGGAGGGCACGGTAACCCACTTCAGTATTTCTTGCCTGGAGAATACCATGGGCAAAGGAGCCTGGTGGGCTACAGTCCATAGGGTTGCAAAGAGTTGGACACTAATGAAGTGACTGAGCATGCACACACCAGCCCTTTACAAGGAAAGACCTTGGCTTATAGGTTTTCCCCTACCTTTGCTTCATTAGCAATCTTCCCATGGGGCTCTGCATGAGTCCTGTCAAGTGAGGGGTTCATGAACAGAAGGTGAACTACAAAGCTGTGTGATCAGTTGAACATGTTAATGAACTAAACATTACTGTGAGTGAGCATGAGAACCATCACCCCATCCTGGCCTGTGTCCCAGTAACTGGGGAAATTGACCTTTGCAAACTTAATGTCCAATACCTTGGCCACATGGTGTGAAGAGCTGACTCATTGGAAAAGACCTGATACTGGGAAAGATTGAAGGCAAAAGGAGGAGGTGGCAGAGGATGAGATGATTGGATAGCATCACTGACTCAATAGACATGAGTTTGAGCAAACTCTGGGAGAGAGTGAAGGACAAGAAACCCAGGCATGCTGCAGTCCATGGGGTCACAAAGAGTTGGACACAACTTAGTGACTGACCAACAACCACAAAACCTTATCTACACTGGGGTTTTCACACTGAGAAAACGCCTGCAAACTTTTATTAACTGTATTAAGCTGGAAGTGGCATAGCAAGGAAATGGAGAGAGACTGGCTGGAGAGAATCAGATTTTGGAAGAGAAACCCCAGATCACATGAATGGTGGCCATGAGAGGGAGGGCAATCTCACTGTGAGTGTTTTGCTTAAAGTATGAGTAAGCTATTTTGTCAAGGATTCTTAAAGGTTAAGTAGTAGATTAATCTTGGAGAGAATCTGGGACTTCTGAGACATGCTGGCACGTTTTGTGTGTGGCAGTGTGATGTGCTATGGAGAAATTTTGGAGATAGAGCTGGATTCAGTTACAAGCTGAACCATCCATTTGCTGGTGATCTTAAGTATTTCACCTTGCATGCGTGATAAGTTGCTTCAGTCATGTCCGACTCTTGTGTGACCCTATGGACTGTAGCCCTCCAGACTTCTCTGTTCATGGGATTCTCCAGGCAAGAATACAGGAGTGGGTTGTCATGCCCTTCTCCAGGGGTCCTTCCCAACCCAGGGATCAAACCCACATCTCTCACAGGCAGGTTTTTTTTTTTTTTTTTTTTTTACCACTAGCACCACCTGGGAAGCACTTGGTATGTCACCTTGCCGCTCTAGGATGCTTAAGAGCCAAGTAGGGTACTAACACCCAGCTCCCAAAATTTTCTTGGGGTTTCCAATAAGTGATTCGAACCCTTGGCCCATCACAGACACTATGAACAGTGTGGATTTTGTGGATGTGTTTATACTTCAACCAGGTTGTGGGAGTGGAGAACAGAATATTGGGGATTCCTCCTCTTTATCTTTGATTTTTAGTATTCTTTTCTATATTATCAAAGAAGTATGCTGAGATATGAACATTGGCCTTCCAACTCTATTTCACCCCAATTTAAGTCAACATTGAACTTTGTGTTTTGCAAATGGAAGGCCATATCACTATTAATCCATTTGGTTGTTTCTTTCTTCTTATTTTGAGCTTTTTTCAGTTACTTATGTTTGAAAAAGTCTAAAATGTACCTCTAATCTCCTTGTCATACAGCAACCTGCCACTTCCAGCTACTTATTATAATAAAAGGATTCTTTATTCAGTATAATGTGCTAAGGCTATATGCAAATACTGGTTTGTTTGTTTGTTTTTTGCTATCTAGGTCAAATCATGAGACTCTTCTTGCGTGTTCGAGAAAGGGGACAAAATTAAAATGGTAGTGAGATTAACAAACACACTCAATCAACTATATCTGGTCTCAAACAGAACAATATTTAAACCAATTCTGAATTCATGGTATGTTTAAATTTTATGAATTCTTCTTGGCTTGCCTTCCAAGTCATTAGGAAAGCCATTCACCTCCCTACTAATCAATCAGTCTAATTGATTACTAATCAATTTCCAGAAGCCCTGAAATCCTAGCAAAACTGCCTGCCCTCCCCTCTCCATCGCAGTACCCTGCCACTGCCCTGTTCCCCTATTGCTCTTGGTCTTTGTCTCTGGGAAAACTTACACAGGCCTTATAGATCTCACTTGACCTTTTTGAAGCATAAACACAGCACCATAATGACAGTCAATTAAACAAAAAGGCTGTCTGTCCCGACACTGCAGTGCCCCGAAAACAGTGAAAACTACTAGCCACTTAGAAGCAATGAAAAGCATCAAACCGGGTAGAAATTGCAGTGCTGCTCTTAAGTTCAATTTTCCTTGTAGCTCAATTTCCTAGCTTTGCACTTTCTTAGGTAAATCATATTAACAGAAGAGAAGGAGGGGGGCATAGGGAGATAGGTGGTAGAGAGCCAGACAGTCCACTGAAGTGACAGCATCTCATCCTGAGCCACGAGGCAATAGGAAACAGGTACTCTTGACAAGCAGGTATTCAGCGGTATGAGAAGTCATTTAATAGGAAATGGGAGCAGAGGTCTTCTGTTGGCAAGAAGTATCTTCATTATTGCTGTCATGGTGCCTGTTAACTATCCCCATCTATCATTCGTTCAATACCTCAGTGAAATTAGCCAACTGCATATTAGCGTAAAGCTCGGATGTGCCAGTCTCCTTGGAAAGCATTAAGCTGTCTTCTGTTATGCACTCTCCCTACCCTCCACTCTTTTTTTTTTCTTAACTGCCCATTAATGAACTTTCATTTGCATCATGAAACAATGAAGTTCTTTGGCCAATTACGTGAAATGACAGGTGCTCTGTCGGTGTCCCTTGTCATCCGCTTGCCATCTTTGTGGAAGCAGTGGGCCAGAGGATTTATATTTCAAATGTTACTTCCCTTTGCCCATTTCTGGATGGAAGCAGTGCACTTTTAGCTGGCACAGTGAGTCTCTGCCTTTGGCTTAATAAACTGGCTTGTGGCCAAACTGGATGAAAAACTATGAAGTCAGCTTTGACAGATCCCTTTACGGGATCCTAGCTCATAAACCATGAGGGGAACAGGACATCTAGGAGCCATAACAAAGTTGTTCTTTCTGTCCCAGGGGATGCGTGCTGTAGCATATCTTGAGATTACTTTTGGCAGGCCTCCTCTGGGATATTTCCCTTACCATAGAACTATTATTCCAATTGCTTTGATTCAGAAAAAAAAAAAAAAGTTAGCTTGTAGTTTTGAGCTGTCTTCTAGGGACTGGCACACAAAAAATAGCAGAAACCAATGCTTATAGAACATTATCAGCCAAGTGCGGTGCTACTTGCACTTATGTTAATTCTCCATTCAGTCGCGCAAAATAGATATGAAAACTGGTCTTACAATTGTGAAAGCTGAAGCTTTAATAGATCAAGAAAAGAATCCAAGATCGAAACTCCAAAACTATTACTTTTCTATTGCACAAGGAGGCAGTGGTGAGCAAGGCGAGAAAAATACATCAGGTCTTAGCTCTGCCACTTGTTAGCTGAGTTACCATTGGGAAACCATTTATCCTCTCTGTTCCCCCAATTTATCATCTGGATAATAAGGAGTGGGTACTGTTCAGTTCTAGGAATGTTATGAGATTAAATTAGACATCATAACAGCCTTGGGCACAAGGAAGGCACTCAATAATTTTTGTGACATTTTTTTCCTTTTACGTATGCTATTCAGGGAGAACGCTTAAAAAAAAACTCTCAGAAGAGAAGACAAGATATACTCATGTAAAAAAAAACAAACATGGAAACATAAAAGCACTAAATTTCATAACACCATTTATTGATATTATATACATTTAAGTAGCATAGTACAGCACTTAGTAGAAAAGCTTATCATTAAGGCAATAGATGGGTAGTGCAAATGCTAAAAGCAAGAGGATTTGAATGAGGGAGAGATAATACTCAAGTCATAGGGAATGACAATTACCTTGCTAAGATAGCTTTGATTTTTAAAAATTATCTACTTTTTAAAAATAGGCAATACATCTACATGTATGTCTCAAATATCAAAAAGCTTAAAAGTTCACAAGGGGAAGTTTTCCCCCCACATCTCTAGCTTTTAGTCCCCTAGTAATCCTCCCCAGAGGCAACCAGTGTTGTCAACTTCATATCCCTGCAGAAATACAGTGTGTGTTTGGCTCAGTGGTAAAGAATCCACCTGCAATGCAGGATTTGCAGGAGACGGGGTTTCATCCCTGAGTTGGGTAATTCCCTAGAGGAGGGCATGGCGACCCACCCCAGTATTCTCGCCAGGAAAATTCCATGGACAGAGAAGCCTGGCAGGCTATGGTCCATGGAATCACAGAGTCGAACACACTGAAGAAACTGAGCACACATTATAAGCAAATACATACAAATAATCTCTCTTACCTTATGCTACATTCTTTCTGAACTATTATTTACATGTTATTTCACTTGAAAGATATTTTAGAAATTATTGGTAGAGATTATTATATATCAGTATAAAGAGCTTTCTTTATTTTTGTACCAGCATAACATTCTATGGTATGAATGCATTATACTTTATTAAATTCCCATTGATGGATGTTAATTTTATTTCTAATCGTTAATAATCATATACATATATCATTTCATATGTGTGTGAGACTATCTATAAGATAAATTCCTAGAGCTGGGTTTCTGGGTCAAGGACATTTTGCATTTGTGAAGTTAATAGATAATGCCAAATTACCCTCTGTAGAGCTTGTAATTTACCCTCCTTCAACATCATATGAGATATAGCTTTGCCATCCTAATATTGTAAAAAATTCTGGATTTTTATCAATCTGATAGGTAAAAATGGTTAACAGTATAATTTAAACATTTATTTTTCATTTATGTGGAAGGTTGAGCATTCTTCAGAGTTGAAGATGTCTTTTGTAAAGACTTTATCCTCATTTCTGTTGTGTTGTTCATGTATCCTTTTAATATGCTGCTTCAGTTACGTTTCCTGGTTTGTTATTTGTCTTTTAACTTCCTATATTGTGTTCCTCCCACTGCCCCCCTCACCCCAGGCAGAGGTTTTGTTTTTTTAACACAGTTAAACTTTAAGTCTTTAAACATGGCTTTTAAAACTCACTGAATTGATTTAGAATTATTCCAGTGTGATTTGGGTCCCTGGTTTCTCTCCATATCCCTCCCAACTCTGTGTGGAAGAAAGTCCTGATGATGTTTCTACTGTTCCATGACTCTGTTATAGAGCCAGAGGTAAGACCCATCCACTCCTTTGCATGCATTTTACTTAATACTGGGAGCTTAATAAATATTAAACGGATGAATGGAGAGTGGCTGAAAGGATGAAGGAAATGCTGAATTGCTGAATTCAGGCCCTGACAGTGACATGTGAGTCTGCAAAGCATGCAGACTAGATGTTTTTGGACTCAGTGCGTTTATGCATTGGGGAGTGAGTTAACAGTGCAGTATACAGCATCACCCACTTTGTGAGTGGCCATTAAATGTTAATAGTTACGGGCAACAGGTAGAATAGGAGAGGGAGAGAAGAAAAAGAGGAGTCAGGATGAAAACAACAAAAAAGACTTCAGAACCTTGAACAGCAGTGGGGCAGGCAGCCCTAGGACAAATCATGAATAAAGGGATCCGCATTGGGGCACCAAAACTTCCTCTTTTGCCCCCTGTATAGTGCTTCTTCTCCTGTAGAGAGCTGGGTGCTGGGTTTTCAGCACTCTGTCCCCCTAAAAGTGGTTGATCTGGGCCTGTTCTTTGCAGATAGCTAAACTTTTGCTCCAGACCAATTTTTCAAGGCTGCCTATTTCATATAGAACACATGTAATATAGAATATGCTCCGTGTCATCCTGAACACACAGGTCCCGTTCTTGACTACTTGACCCTGGGAAGTGATCTGCTAAACAAATCATGCTAGGGTGGTAACGACTACTACTATACATGTTACTCTTTAAGCCTAAAGAATGCATCTTTTATAGGAAGGTTTTATATGATAAGAAAGTTGATAATTCATGCATTTTGAACCTGAAGAATTTAATTTACTAGTTGCCAGGATATTCGGGTCTAGTAAGCAGATTTTTTTACTTATGGTAGTTGTTGTAGATAAGTGAATTGTATGTGGGTCTTTAAACTGAAGACAAAATGAAAAGAGAAGCACCATTATAACAACGTTTCTATGTAACTGTAGTGTCGTGGGCAGTTTGGGAATGTGGAGAGTGTACCAGGAGTCAGGGCCACCATATCCTTGAAAATGTCTTTGATGCCCCTAAGAGCATCCTTAGAGCTTCTGCCACCGCAGTTCTTCTGCGTAGCTGGTAGTAAATAGCTCATAGGCATGCTAATTCTCTTTTATTTAATCTCATCCCTTTTCAGCACCCTTGACTGCCTGCATGTTTTTCTTTTCCATTCTGGTTCCTCAGGCTGGGAAGAACAATTTGACTATGCCTTGCTAACATACCTCAGAGCATTCATGATCACCCTCAATAGCCAGCTTAGATGTGTGTATTTAAGTTGCTAAATGCTCATCCTTGTAGAAGCCACTGCCTTGATTCTGCGTGACAGCGTGCTGTTTACTCCTGCTTAGCACACAATAGCAGTGGGAAGGGAAGTCTGAGCCCTTCACCAGAAAGTGAAAAGAACTTCCCCAGGGGAACAAGTGATCTTGTTGCTGGCAAGTAAGTACATATGCATTTTTATTTTTTCTTAGTTAATTCCAAGAGAAGGGGTATAAAGTGAGAGAATGTAAGGGTGCTACATCCAGGCTGTCGTCAGAATGCTAAAGCAACATTTTTCATGATGCTTTAATAGTTCAAGTGACTTAACTGTTGAAAGAAAGACTGATGATTATAGAATCTTAAAAGACAGAGGGGAGAAGAGAGATGCCCCCCCCCCCCGATACTTGTAAAGGATGCAGGGGGTGAAAAGGAGAAACTAACATCTATGCTATATCCCGCATACTGTACTTATTGTTTTATATATATTAACATAAATAGTTCTCATATATCATGATTAAAGAAGTTTTAAAAACATATTATAGTTGAGGAAACTGAGGTTCTGAGAGATGAGATAATTTTCTTGAGTTCTCATTATTAACACACAGTAGAATATATCAGCCTTATTCCAAACCTCACTTTGTACCTCCCCACATTGTACCCTTCTGTTTTAAAGGTGGGCAGATTTAGACCCAGAAGAATAAAGTCTCTTCTTCCCGTTTCTCAGTCCAGAGCAACAGGAAGCCAAAGAGGAGAAAAGGTGAATGCTTTCATCTTCTTCCTTTTGTCCTTCATGTCTTTAATGATGTGTTTTGATCACTACAGAGATTCTGCTGTTAATGCAGTCTGAATCTCTTTCATGACATGCTCCTTTAAGTGATATACACTTAATGAGTTGATAAAGTGGTTGCAGTTTGGATCTCAGACAGTTGTACAAGGTACAGAGGGCAAGCTTCTTTCAGTAACTCATTACTCAGCATGCAAGCCAATACGCAAGGATCTTGACAGGCACCCATGCACACATGCATGTGCTTGTGTGTGTGTGAATGTCCAGAGACCAAGCACGAGTGATTTTATTTTTCTTTTTTATTTGTCGGAAAAGCGTCTGTCTACAATGCGGGAGACCCGGGTTTGATCCCTGGGTCAGGAATATCCGCTGGAGAAGGAAATGGCAATCCACTCCAGTACTGTTGCCTGGAAAATCCCATGGGCAGAGGAGCCTGGTAGGCTACAGTCCATGGGGTCGCAAAGAGTCGGACATGACTGAGCAACGTTCCTGTATTGATTTCTTCCAGCTGGACCACTCTGTGCATCTTAGAAAGCTTAAGGAAGTTAGTGGTCCATAAATCATCCACTAAGTCTTCAAATGAGGCTCTCTCTATTGGAAGTGGTAACAGTAATTCTATCAAGAGTGTATTAGGGTTGTGAACTCATCACTGTTGTCAGAACATCTTTCAAGTCAAGTCATGCTCTTTGCACTTGCTGTCTAAAGCTGGTGTTTGGAGATAAGCTTCTTGCTATGTATCACCAAGCCAGAAACTTTTAATGCAGAAAGGGAATCGTGCTTTCCAGCATGAACAGCATGAAAGCAAAAAGAAAATCTGGAGCTTAACCACTTTGGTTAGAGCCTAGTCCCTCTTGTGAACTCCTAAGCCTAAGATCTCTGTGATCCAACCATCCTTGGACTGGTCCAACCCTGCTTAGACTAGGGTTGCCCAAAATAAAAGAAAGCCTTCATGAGTAGAAGTTACTTTCAATAGAATCAGCAACAGTGAATAAATATGGGTATAGGAAAAATTATTTCTCACTCTTAGGAAGGAAACTGGCATTACAATCTTGGCTGTAGCTGAGCCAATGATATACCATGTGAACTTAGAAGAATGACTTCACTTGCCTGGACCTCAGTTTTTTCATTTGTGAAGTAGAAATATTGATATCTTTTCAACCTGTTTTATAAGATTACTTTGAGGAACAAAAGATCTTATATTCATGAAATGGTTTTAGAATATTAATGACCCTATGTGTCTGTTCAGTTCAGTTCAGTTCAGTTCAGTCACTTAGTCGTGTCCGACTCTTTGCGACCCCATGAATCGCAGCACGCCAGGCCTCCCTGTCCATCACCATCTCCTGGAGTTCACTCAGACTCAAGTCCATCAAGTCAGTGATGCCATCCAGCCATCTCATCCTGGGCTGTATTCTAATTATTAAGGCCCACATTGCACTCCTCTCATTCAACCAGAAAATGTCTGTTGATTCTTTCTTCCTTACAACCCTCACATTGGGGTCTGCAGAATTATGAGATGACCCCTAATGTCTGGTACATGAGCCGTGTATGATCTTCTTTCTTTGAGTGTGGGCAGGAATTCCCTGATAGGTCAGATGGTAAAAAATCCACCTGCAATACAGGAAACCTGGATTCTATCCCTGGGTCAGGAAGATCCCCTGGAGAAGGGCATGGCAACTTACTCCAATATTCTGGCCTGGAGAATCCCATGGACAGAGGAGCCTGGTGGGTTATAGTCCGTAGTAGCAACGTGATGGACATGACTGAGCAGCTAACACTTTCACTTTCACTCACAGGAATTGTGATTATGATGCAATAGACATTCCTGTGGTTATGTTAGCTTATCTAATACTCCATCACAGGAGTCTGGAATGGGAAAACTACTACTGGCCTTGAAGACACTATCTCCCTGAGTTCTATAGCTGCAAGGAAATGAATTCTATAAACAACTAAGTCAGCCTGGAAGAGGACCTTAAGTCTCAGGCAAGACCCCAGCCCTAGCTGACACTTTCATCTCACCCTTGTGATAATCTGAGCAGAAAAACCAGCTAAATTCTGTCCAGACTTCTGACTTGCAGAACTGTGAGATTATAAATATGTGCTGTGTTAAGCTAAGGTTGTGGTTATTTGTTACACAGGGATAGAAAATGAATATACCCATTTATTCCTTTTTTCCCCCTACTGCTGCCAAATAGATTCCCATAGGTGTCTTCTTTTGTTATTTTGTCTATACTATTTCCACAGTCTTCCTGGAATCAGTCTTCCTTTCACCCCACTTCATCTCCTGGAAAGCCATTCCATACAAAGACATGTGACTTCTTTTTGTTTTTTAATTTCAGTTTAAACTTTTTATTTTGTGTTGGGGTATAGCTGATTAACAAACAAAGCTATGATAGTTTCAGGTGAACAGTGAAGAGACTCTGCCATATATATACAAAAAGGCATATGACTTCTATATTCTGTATATCAAGGATCCCCAACCCATGGGCCACAGACTGGTAGTCGTGAAGCTTCATCTGTATTTACAGCTGCTCCCCATCCCTCACATTACCGCCTGAGCTCAGCCTCTTGTCAGATAGTAGCGGCATTAGATTCTCATAGGAGCGGGAACCCTACTGTGAACGACTCATGCCAGGGATCTGGTTTGCCTGCTCCTTATAAGAATCTAATGCCTGACGATCTGAGGTGGAGCTGAGGCAGTGATGCTAGCGCTGGGGAGCAGCTGCAAATATAGATTATCATTAACACAGTAAATGTAATGTGCTTGAATCATCCCGAAACCATCCCCCACCTCACCCACCCGCCTGTCTGTGCAGAAATTGTCTTCAATGAAACCAGTCCCTGGTGCCAAAAAGGTTGGGGATCACTGCTGCACGTTGTGGGCTCTATTGGTTAAAACTCAGTTTTGCATTTCTGAAATAGGCTTGCGTCTCATGATAGATGTGCACATTCATTGCAGTGCTTGTTTTCTTCCCCAAAAGATCTTATTAAATCGATGATACATCTTACCAGTGAATAGTGTCTAAAGTGAAAAAGTTAGTCACTCAGTCATGCCCGACTCTTTGCAACCCCAAGGACTGTAGTCTGCCAGGCTCCTATGTCCATGGCATTCTTCAGGCAAGATACCGGAGTGGATTGCCATTCCCTTCTCCAGGGGATCTTCCTGACCCAGGGATCGAACCCATGTCTCCTGCATTGCAGGTAGATTCTTTACCGTCTCAGGCACCAGGGAAACCTAAGCCTGATAGTGTCTAAGAATCGAGGAAATCTGAGACAGTAGCTAAGCATGACTGTGTAGCACTAAATAATGTCTAGAGAGAACCTTCAGATACCCTCCAGGATGACAGAAGCAGGTCTCCTTCTTATGAACCTCTTCAACAGCATCAGTAGTAAAATATGCTGATGTCTAGTCCTTTCTCTGTGAAGAAGCTGCTGGGGACAATTGTGGGATTTGATTTATTTGCATTTATTTTTCACTTTCTCATTGTTATGGTTTGGGGACATCCTAGATTCCTTTGACATTCCTCTTCTTCTTCGACCCCAGTGACCTGCATCTCTGATACAGACTATTCCCTGATTCCCAAAGGACATCACAGATGGTGACATATTCATTTTGGTTTGTGCATCTATCCTGGATCTGACCTATGAGAGTGACCAGGATCTGGCCTCTTCCCAGGGCTCCTAGACTATCCTACTCATTCTCTTATCCAAGCTCTGATTGGATTTACTTTAGGCAGAGGAAGAGCGCGCTCAGGCACTTGACCGGATGGCTCAGTTATCGTTTATTAGCTGCACAATCTTGGGCAAGTTGCTCCTCCCTCCTCTGGTGTCAGTTTCTCATCTGTTTTTGTTGTTTAGTCCCCAAGTTGTGCCTGCCTCTTTGCGACCCTATGGACTATAACTTACCAGGCTCCTCTACCCATGGGATTCTCAAGACAAGAATACTGCAGTGGGTTGCCATTTCCTCCTCCAGGGGATCTTCCAGACCCAGGTATTAAACCCATGTCTCCTGCATTGGCAGGCAGATTCTTTAACACTGAGCCACCTTGAAAGCCCTTTCTCATCTGTACAGTGGTGCTTTTTAAAGGTTTTTTCTTCTCGTCTCTATGACTAGCCTGACCTTTTTGCCCCTTTATTACAAATCTCTCTAAAGCCATAGCAGAGGGTGGGTACTGACTACTGTGGAGTCAATCCATGGCACTGAGGGCTTACAGTATTCCCTGGCATCCCAGGAGGGGGTGGGGAAAAGCCTGGGCCCCCTTATTCATCCGGTTGTTCTCAGCAGGAGCCAGAGCCATAATCTACATTTCACACAGCAGATTTCCCTCACAACCAGACTAACTGACATCCTTCTGTCTCCAAGTTCATTCCTGCAGATGTTTTCAAGCCTCATCACTTTATCATAATTGTTATGATAAGCATCTCTACCAAAATGATAGTAAAAACTCAATTTTCCTGAGCAAAATTAACAACAAAAAGTGTTCATGGCTCGTGCAACCTGGTTATTAAGCTGTAGCAGGAATTGACTGCAGCTGTGAAATAAGATATAATTAAAATCTGGGGCCCTTTACCACGTGTCTGGTTTGTGCATTTGCAGTGTTGTAGATACATGAATTACTGGGGCTGACCAGCTTAAGTTGTCAATTGGGAACCTGTCCAGTGGAATTATATTCATCTGAATGTCGGGANGGGCGGGATGGGAGGGAGAGGGAGAGAGAGAGACAAGTGCAATACATTCAGGAAAGTACAGTGATAACTTGGGTAAATAGGTAAGTAGAGGGAAAGTAGGAAACTCTAGCAATAACTTGGGTAAATAGGAAGGTAGAGGGGAAAGATCCTCATCATGGACTCCAGTTTAGATCTGCCATCAGCTGTGCAATCTTGAATGAGTCATTTATCTCTGGGATTCTTAGCATCCTCTGATAGTATTAGGAGAAGGCAATATATATTATTCATAAGGTTCTTTGCTCTAACATTATGGGCTACTATTCTGCTTGCTCAAGGTAGAAAGGATAGGCCTAACATGAATAACTTGGAATCATAAGAGTAAAAAACATTACGGGTTCATTACCAAAAGACAAGACTGATGAAGACGAAGCCAGGAATCATGAGCCGTGGATTCAGTTACTCTGGTTGGACTCCTGGTTTTCAATTCATGTGGGCATTATTATCTCATTAGCTCTTTTTTTTCTAAATGATCACGCTTTTATTAAACTCATGTGCAAAACTCTTTTCTTCTGAAGCCCTTGGCTTGTTAATGTTTTGCTTGTTATAAAAGTCAAAGGAACTTTTTGTGACTGACCTCTGTTTGGCCCCTCCACCCTATGACCATCCCTAGGTGCAGCAGTATCTCCCAGTCTTTCATATTATTTCAAATATTAATAAAATATATATGCATGATACATATATTTTGGGTCCTC
This sequence comes from Redunca redunca, assembly GCA_006410935.1. Taxonomy (NCBI): domain Eukaryota; kingdom Metazoa; phylum Chordata; class Mammalia; order Artiodactyla; family Bovidae; genus Redunca; species Redunca redunca. The sequence continues at coordinate 148,671 of SJYQ01004500.1, forward strand.
AAGGTCTCAATAGACCTTTGTGGTTTTGACTTCACTTACACCCTTCAGATCTACTGGAACAAACTGGTGCTAAGTGAGAATATCTTTTATGCCTGATTATTCAAGTAGGCTTTCAAGAGTCTGCTGTTCTTACCTTGGATAGCTCTGAGGCCATGGACAGTAGGTCATACATGGGGCTCTGCTTTGGAGCTGTGACATAGGACAAGAAAGTCAGTGGTCATCAGGGCACCTGGAACCCAGCGATCTGCTGGATGAAGCTGTCCTTCACCCTGAGGGTTGGGCTGATGAGTTATAGGCTCAGTCTGTCTCTCACAGAGGCTACTTCCAAGTACTCACAGGAGTTTGGCCACATGTCTGTTAGTTTACCTTCTAATATCCCAGAGAGGGTCCATCCTCCAACTCCCCATTTGTCTCCTATGTCCTTTGCACAGCCCAAAACCCTCTGATGACAAATGTCCATTGACAGGGGGATGGATAAAGAAAATGCAGTATGTAAATAGCCAGGACATGGAAGCAACCTAGATGTCCATCAGCAGATGAGTGGATAAGAAAGCTGTGGTACGTACACACAATAGAATTTTACTCAGCTATTAAAAAGAATACATTTGAATCAGTTTTAATGAGGTGGATGAAATGAGCCTAATATACAGAGTGAAGTAAGTAAGAAAGAAAAACACCAATACGGTATATTAATGCATATATATGGAAGTTAGAAAGATGGTAATGATGACCCTATATGCGAGACAGCAAAAGAGACAAAGATGTAAAGAACAGACTTTTTGGACTCTGTGGGAGAAGGCAATGGTGGGATGATTTGAGAGAATAGCATTGAAACATGTATATTATCATATGTGAAATAGATTGCCAATCCAGGTTCGATGCATGAGACAGGGTGCTCAGGGCTGGTGCACTGGGATGACCCTGAGGGATGGGATGGGGAGGGAGGTGGGAGGGGGGTTCAGAATGGGGAACACATCTACAGCCATGGCTGATTCATGTCAATGTGTGGCAAAAACCACTACAACAGTGTAAAGTAATTAGCCTCCAATTAAAATAAATTAATTATTTTTTTAAAAGAATTCTTATGTGGAAGAAAGGAGATATAATAGAAAAGTGGTTACATAGAAGCTTGAGTTGTAATTGGAATTATCAATATCAATATGTGATAGTATCAGTAACAAATATTTCATATATATTTTGTAGTTCTGTCCAATGAACTGCCCCAAAACAATAATCAACCCAGAAATAGCATGTATCCTTTATGCTTAGATTGTGGTACAATGTAAACTCATTATCATTTCTCATTAAAAGAAACCAGGGCTTTGGGGAGGAGTGGTCAAATTGGGGACGTGATTAAGAAATGAACTAGACAAGCCTGCAGCATCCTGTATTACCAGAGAGAAAGAAAACTTTCAAATATTGCTAGGGTCACGTCAAGAGGATTCAGAGGCCAGCTTTAAAGGACTCAAAGATGGGACAATCTGAGCTCAAACATGATGATAATTACAATGGATTGAAGCTCATAAAAATGTTTACATTGAAAAGCTTATAATGATTGTGTGTGTGCATTTGTGTATATACCCTTTGGAAAATGATAAGGAAGCAACTCATTATCTTGAAAATTGGTGAATAAAGAGAATGAGTCCAACATTTTAAAAAATGCAGTATATAAACACAATGGAATATTATTCAACCATTAAAAAGAATGAAATAATGCCATTTGCAGCAACATGGATGGACCTAGTGAGTGTCATAGCAAGTGAAGTCAGTCAGAGAAAAACAATTACTGTATGAGATTTCTTATATGTGAGATCTAAAAAAAAATGATACAAATGAACTTATTTACAAAACAGACAGAGACAGACGTAGAGAACAAACTCATGGCTACAAGAGGGGAAGGGTTGATGGGGGAGGAATAGTTAAGAGTTTGGGATAGACATGTACACACTGCTATACTTAAAACGGATAACCAACAAGGACCTACTGTGTAGCACAGGGAACTCTATACAATATTATATAACAAATGGAAAATAATTTGAAAAAGAATAGGTACTTGTATATGTAAAACTGAAACACTTTGCTGTACATCTGAAATGATCACAGTATTGTTGAAGTGAGGTGGAAGTTGGTCAGTCGTGTCCAACTCTTTGCGACCCCATTGACTATACAGTCCATGGAATTCTCTAGGCCAGAATACTGGAGTCAGTAGCCTTTCCCTTCTCCAGGAGATCGTCTCAACACCAGGGCTAGAACTAGATCTCCTGCATTGTAGGTGGATTCTTTACCAGTTGAACCATAAGGGAAGCCCAAGAATACTGGAGCAGGTAGCCTATCCCTTCTCCAGCAGATCTTCCTAACCCAGGAATAAAACTAGGGTCTCCTGCATTGCAGATGGATTCTTTACCAACTGAGATATCAGGGAAGCCCACAGTATCAACTATAATATAAAATAATCTTTAAACAAGCCCTCTTAAAACCCTCTACCCTATGTCTTTCTTCAGTCTTCAATGTCAAACTAACTGTGTGGAGCGGGGTATGCTCTTGGTTCTCTCCAGGCCTTTGTTTCTTTCACAGATGAATGTGCGAATGGACTATATGATCTCCAAGTTTTCTTTCTGTCATGGACTGTTATGCTTCTTAGACAAGTGTGAACAGCTGTGGCTGGATCCTAACAGAATTGTGATAAAGAATCTTGGACCAGTTTTCTTCTCACCACCATTTAGTATAGGTTTTTCATGGAGTGAAGGTAATTCCTGCCCCTGCCATTCAAGATAGAGGCAAGTAAATCTGACAAGGGACATGAAGGGAAAGGGGCAAAGGGACAGTAACATACAGCTAACACCAGGGCCTGACCCTGTGCTAGGTGATGCCCCCAACAGAACATCACCTGGAGGTACATTAAGTACACAGGAACCCAGGCTCTGGGTTCTGGCTGCCTGTCATGGAACCCTGGCTTTAATACTAAGTATCCGTTTGGCCTTGGGTAAGTTATCCCACACCTCTGCATCTCAGTCACCTGATCTGTAAAATGGTACTAGAACACCCTTGTTACAGGTTTACTGTCAGAAGAATGTGTTTGTACATGCAAAGGACATAGAAAAGATACTGACACATATTAAATGCTGAATAATATTATTACTACTATTCAGTCTTTTTATTGCTTATCTATGGCTGCACTGGGTCTTCGTGGCTGCATGCAGGTGGCAAGTGGGGGCTACCCTCTGGCTGCAGTGCATGGGCTTCTCATCGCGGTGGCTTCTCCTGTTGCAGAGCACGGGTTCTAGTGTATGTGGGCTCCAGTGGTTGGTGTGTGTACGTTTAGCTGCTCTGTGGCATGTGGGATCTACCTGGACCAAGAATTGAACTTGTGTCCCTTGCATTGGCAGGCGGATTTTTAACCACTGGACCACCAGGGAGGTCAACTACTATTCAATCTTAATCATGCATGCCTTTTACAAATATGAAAACTGAGCCTCAGGGAGGTTAAGTAGCTTGCTTGAACTCACTTAGCCACTGAGTGGCAGAGTTGGGATTCAAACCCAAGTTTATCTGGCTTCAAAGCCCATAATCTCTTTTCTACTCTAAAGGTCTTAAGAGGCAAGGGTCTGGAAGAATTATCTTCCCTCTCAATTTTGGCTTCTAAAGCATCACCATAAGAATGTTTTAAAGAAAACTAGGACTCACTGTTCATTTCCCACACAGACTCTTGTTTAGGAATGTACCATAATGTCAAGACTTTGATGTGTTGAGCATGTGATAAGTCTGGGCCCAGTCAAAAACTGAGGCTGCAGCAGAAACTGTGCCATTGGCTTCAGAAGGTCCCTTTCCATTGGCTGGTGGGAGAAAGGTCTCCTCTGGAATCAGACATTTGTAATGGAAATAGGTAACTTAGTCTCTGAAAGTCTTGATTTTCACATCTGTTATAGGAACGCGGGCATCTCTGGTGGTTCAGAGGTAAAGAATCTGCCTGCAATGCAGGAACTTCAGGTTCAATCCCTGGGTCAGGAAGATCCCCTGGAGGAGGGCATGGCAACCCACTCCATTATTTTTGCCTTCAGAATCCCATGGACAGAGGACCTTGACAGTCCAGTTCATAGGGTAGCAAAGAGTAGGATATGACTGAAGTGACTTAACATGCACACATAGAAATAAGAGTCTGGGCCACCTGCCTTGCAGGATTGTGGCCAGGGCAGCAAGACACCACTCCTGCCAGTTCCCTGGAACATTACACAGGAAATTTTAGCTCATCTTCATTTTCTTTCTACTTTCCCCTTTCTCCTACTGCTCCTTGAGCAGATAATTCTTCCTCACAATCAGAAACTACGTATCTAAGATCTTGCAACCATTGCTGTGTTTTTATACATAAAAACAAAAGCTCATTGAGGACTGTAATTGCTCAGGGATTTCCCTCCTTGAAACCTCTTTGGGTAACCAGAGTCTCTCTGGCTCCTCTCATACTGTTTCTGATGTTAACATTTTAATAACACATTCAGAGTGTTTTTGTTTTATGAATTTTAATACAGATGGAAGTTCTCCCCAAGAGATGTTTTTAAAACAGGTGTTTTAAAGTGAATATCCACATGCCTATTTCTGTGACTAAAAGCCATTTTTCTTCCCCCTCCAGACATCAAATTGTTCTAGTTTTCAGGCAGCTCCAAAGTGGTCACCTGTTTTGTTTAGCATTTCTTGACTTTTCTCTGAACTGCAAGCTGAAAGATCCGTAAGTGGGTGCGTGCACTGTACAAGTATGTGTATGTATGCACGTGTGTGTGTTGAACATTCAGAAAAGTTTGCCCACAGTTTGATGTTAACCTCCTTTCTCACAATGGTTCAAGAAAATAGCTGTAACACCTCTGAAAATATCTCTTAAGAGAGTGTCTTCAGTTCAGTTCAGTTCAGTCGCTCAGTCGTGTCTGATTCTTTGCGACCCCATATTCAAGGTCAGGAGGGGTGGCCATGAGGAGTTACCCCTCGTCCAAGGTAAGGAGCAGCGGCTGCGCTTTTCTGGAGCAGCTGTGAAGAGATACCCCACACCCAAGTAAGATGGTAGGTGTTGCGAGAGGGCATCAGAGGGCAGACACACTGAAACCATAATCACAGAAAACTAGTCAATCCGATCACATGGACCACAGCCTTGTCTAACTCAATGAAACTAAGCCATGCCATGTGGGGCCACCCAAGGTGGGCGGGTCATGGTGGAGAGGTCTGACAGAATGTGGTCCACTGGAGAAGGGAATGGCAAACCACTTCAGTATTCTTGCCTTGAGAACCCCATGAACAGTATGAAAAGAGAGTGTCTTACTAGGTAACAATCCACGTGCCTATTCTTTTGAACTTATCTGTTTCTCTGAATGTTAAGTGAAAGAATTGTAGGAACTGCCTGACCCAGGGGAAGTTTCAGGTCTTAACTTCATACAGTGTGTTTGTGCCTTTGGTCTCCGGGTTTACAGAGCGGGGTGCAATTGCTGGGACCAATGTTTACTGGAGAGGTGAACAGCAGGAAGAGAGACAGCCACTGGGGTGAACTGAGAGCCTAATGGAATTTTCCAAATGTTATATCTAAGGGAATTTCCCTGTGGAAGATATTAATAGGGAGTCCTCCAAAGTTAGGGTTGCAAAACCCTGGGCCATACCACTCTTGCAGCTCCCTCTTGGGTGTCAAGATGCCTGATTATAGATGAAGGACTCTCAGTTCAGTTCAGTTCAGTTGCTCAGTCATGTCTTGACTGTGACCCCGTGGACTGCAGCATGCCAGGCCTCCCTGTCATCACCAACTCCCGGAGTTTACTCAAACTCATGTCCATTGAGTCCATGATGCCACCCAACCATCTCATCCTCTGTTGTCCCCTTCTCCTCTTGCCTTCAATCTTTCCCAGCATCAGGGTCTTTTCAAATGAGTCAGCTCTTCGTGTTATAGTTTAACTGATAAGTCGTGTCTGACTCTTTGTGACCCCATGGGCTGTAGCCTGCCAGGCCTCTCTGGCCATGGGATTTCCCAGGCAAGAACACTGGAATGGGTTGCCATTTCCTTCTCCAGGGGATCTTCCCAACGAAGGGATCAAACCCAGGTCTCCTGCACTGGCGGGTGGATTCTTATCCACTGGGTCACCAGGGAAGTCTAGTTGTAAAGTATTAATAAGGAATGGAAGAATCCTCTGTAAAGGATCCTGGAAACTAGGCTCATCCCTTTCGAAGAAGGCTAGAAAGCAATGTACTTCTGATTTTGAGACCATAGTGCCAGAAGGAATGAACATTAGGGCTAGGAAGGATCCCAGACAGTCAGCTCATTCAATCCCATCTTCCTTTTTGGGGAAAGGAGCCTTGCTCAAAACCCTTGAAGTAGCAGTAGCGGAATGGTGATGATGAATCCCCCATCGCCCACTCCTGGCATGTGGTGATGCAAGATGTCAGGCTCACCGCTATAGTCCAGAAATGTGGAACAGGGAAGAGAGAGGGACTGAAGATGCAGAAGGAGAGATGCAGAATAGACAAAAGGAAGAATTTTTAGATACCGATCCTTAGACTGGATGGCTGGGGGTGGCGGGGGAACGACAGAGCAGGGATGCACCTTGAGTTGAGCAGATTTAACAAGCTTCTGGTGAGAGTTATAAAAAGTATCAGAGTAGGAGAAACTGTGTTTGTCTCGGAAAAGGGCGTGGAGAGAGGGGAGAGAGGGGGATGCAGCACCTGTGGAGAGATCTCAACGCTCCCCAAAGAACGAAATTTTGGAGCCATTTGGCAGAGCTTAGGGAAAAGAAAAAGTGGTCATGCTCCACTTACAAAGAAAAGACATATGGGGATTTAGATTATAAACAGGCAGAAGAGGAGGAACAAGGTATCCTTTTTTGAGATAAAGCCTCTCTGGAACAGAAGCAGTGCTGAAATCAAAGCCGAATCCGGCCTCTGTACCCCAACACCGAATTAAATCTCAGAGACAGAGTTTTGGGTGAAGCAGGAAAGAATAGATTTAGTGCTTTGCCAGGCAAATGGGGACACAGTGGGCTAATGTCCTCAAAACTGTGTGTCCCAACCCAGGTGGGGGTGGGGTGGGGGGTTGTGAGGGGCTTCCCTTGCGGCTCATACAGTAAAGAATCTGCCTGCAATGCAAGAGACCCAGGTTCCATCCCTGGGTTGGGAAGATCCCCTGAAGAAGGGAATCACAACACACTCCAGTATTCTTGCCGGGAGAGTTCTATGGACAGAGAAGCCTGTTGGGCTACAGTCCATGGGGTCGCAGAGTGGAACACAACTGAGTTGTAGCCAAACATTCCGGGAAACAAACTCAATCAGAAGGACAATGCAGATAGTGGAGTGCAATTTATTATACCGGTGGCCCAAGGCAGAGTCTCCTCTTCGCCAAGGACCCCGACCCATTTTTGTGAAAACCTTATATACCCTAAGTGTAAGTGCCCAAACCCACCTCCCCAAATTCCCTGAAACTAGTCTGAACAAAGGAAAAGAAAGATACAGTCAAAGATAACCCATGATTCATATATGCCTTAGGCCTAGGTAGTTAACAGTGGACAATTATCAATAGGCCTGTGGTCATACCCCAGTAAGCATAATAGAATTTATGATTCTGTTCAATTACACAGATAATTAGGGTATTCTTTTAGGTGATGGAGAGTCTAGGTATGATCCCTGGGGCCCTTCCATCTGGGGGGTCTGGTTTTCCAATTGGTATGTCGTTTCCATAGATACTGGAAATATAGATCAAAGTCCATACTCCAGCCCAAGATGGAGTCCTGCTTTCAAGATGGAGCCTGTTCTGTCTGTTTCCTCCTTCAAAGTGACTAACACAAAATTTTGCAGTTGCTAGTATAAATGTTTGTGCATAGTCCAGCAAAGGGAATAATTAAACCAGGTCACTGAAGACTGAAAATGTCTTCATGATATCTCAAGACGCAGGAAGTAAGCTGAGTTTTCAGTTTCTGGGGAAAATGTGGGCCCTGCTGTTGGTACCTACTGCTGAACATCATCTGCCTGCTTGTGCTCTGTGATGTCAACAGTATCAGACTATAGGCAGTGCCCACCTGGGCCCCTTGAGGGCTCTCACACTGTGCCCCTGTGCCTGGCCTCAGGGCAGAACCTTAGCCTGGTGGTGGAAGTCTACATCCATTCTGTAGCCCCCTCTGCTCCTCCTCACTTCCCCCATAGTCCATGCTTCATGGCTCACAACTTCCCAAGTTCAAAGACAAAGCCAGCCCATCCCCCAGCGGACATTACCCACCTTACTCACTTTTTAAATTCCTACACAAGGCACCCTGTGGTCTTAGCTTAGCCCAGAGTCTGGCATATGGAGCAGACTCAGGAAGTGGCAGATTTTATTGTTTTGGCTTCTAGTGCCTTCTCTCCCAAAGGGCAGGGTAACAACCACTGAATTAGACACTGGGAACCAAGGAGGGTGATGAGCATGCCCAGGGGCAAACCTCGGAGTCCACCTGGAGGTCTGGGGCACCCAGAATATCTGGACACCATAGCTCTCTTTCATTTTGGCAGCGCGGCTGCAGGAGAGGCAAGCGAGGAGGACGTCTGAGTGACAATAAGCCCTCAGAGCTTCTTGAGAAGGGCTAAGTACAGTAATTTGTTGTAATGACTCAAATTTAAAACAATAACCCAGAGGCATAATAGCACGAGCCAAGAATACCTACTGCATGTGACGGGCTGTTAATGGGAAAAAAACAGTTTGATTTGGTGGCAGAAAAATCTTCAAATTACTTTCACTCTGGATGTTTACTCGGCAGTGTGAAGTGGTAGATTTCCTATTAGGGTTAATTTGGACCACTTTCGCTCTGCTTGCCGAGAGCCATCCTGCTGATGGAGACCCCTTTACTGTTCCACTTTCCCCACAACTTGAAGCAAATTTCCTAGCCTTCATTTGCGTGCCCATCCCCCTCCCTTTCCTCTTTCTTTCTCCCATCTCCCTTTCAGAGGAGCTGCTACATCAGTGGCACTTTCCTAAGTGAGTGATGGAGAGCCAATACATTGTAACCGTAGCACCTGCACCTGGCCACGTGGAGAGGTGTGAGACAGCCTGGAAACCTGCCCACATCTGGGAGACTCGCCAACCACACCTACGGCTCTTATTTCACAGGTAGGGGGCAGTCCAGAGAGGCAAGAGACTCCTGTAAAGTCCCCTGCTGCTAAGCCGAAGGGCTGGGACTAGAAGCTCTGCTTTGCCCCCTTCATCTTCTCCCTGGAGATAGATGCCAAGGGCTAGGCATTTACAACTGGCCACCTGTTTACATTTCTTGGAGCAAGAAAAAATGGGCTTCAGGCTGAACACTTACAACTAGCTTCCTGTTTGCATTTCCCGAAACAGGGGTAGGTGGGCTCCAGGTTAGATATCTACAACCAGTCTCCTGTTTTCTCTTTGAAATGGAAGTAACAACTGAAACAGGCTAAGTAGCCAGGCTTTGTCTCCTGTGGGCACCTTAAGATAATAGTCATGGCTGGAGCAGAGGGGCGGTAAGCCCTGTTTGAATAAAGGATCAGGAGGTCATATATTCCCCCTCCTGGGGGCAAAGGAACCATCTCACATGCACAAAAAGGCTCTTTGGGGGGTTACAAGGAGGGGGCACCACCCCATAATATGTGATGCTGATATGTGATTCCCATAGGCCTCTGGGCTGGAATCCATCTTGAGCGAAAGTTGCTCATACATACTGGGGAGTGTCCTAGGGCAGGGCAGGTATGGAAAAAGTAACCAGAAAATTAGCTAAAGATTAAAAAAAAAAAAAAAAGACCTGGAAAAACTGCCCTATATAAATGAGTTAACCACCTCTTTCTGCGATCCTCTTCAGTGGGGGCGACCCCCACATCCTTTGTCTCAGGTGTAAATCTCTGTCTTGCTTCTCTCAACTAAACTGTTTCTCCGTGTGCTTTCCCACTTATTGTTGCGCTATGTCTCTAATAATAATCTTTATACATTTACAACTTTTGCCTTCATGATAAATGCTTTTTTTCACTGAGGGTAAGATCCAGGGAAAAATAGCTTCTAACCTTTAGCCCTTGCTGGTCTGGTGACTAGGACTCCTGGTTTTCATTCAGGATGAAAAGTAAAGATAGTGTTAGTCGCTTAGTCATGTCTGACTCTTTGCAAGCCCATGGACTGTAGCCCACCAGGCTCTGTCCATGGGTGTCTCCAGGCAAGAATACTGGAATGGGCCGCCGTTCCCTTCTCCAGGGGATCTTCCTTCACCTGGGTCTCCTGCATTGCAGGCAGATTCTTTACTGTCTGAGCCACCAGGGAAACCATTCAGGCTACTGAGGTTAATTCCTGGGTGGAGAATTAAGATCTTGCATCATGCCACCACTCACTGCTGCCTCTCTGAGATCATTCCCACCTCTCTTTCCTGCCCACACCATCCCCTCCTCTCACTACATCAATGTAGGAGCATGGCGTAGCTCACTCCCAGCACCATCTCTTGGGAAGACTAGGGTGAGAGCACCTCATGTTTGAAAGGGGTTTTAGAATATATTAGTAAAAAGTCACTGAGCCCAACTCAGTACCCCCTTTCCTTGTTTGATCTCACTCCTCCTTCCTGGTGCTGCCTCCTAAGAACCTAGCCCAGACCTTCTCAGACTTGCATCGTTAGGGCAGCACTCCACACACCAGCAAACTCCCTGTGCATTTCCTATCATATTTTCCACCCTCTCAATGCCCTTCGGTCTGATGAATTGACATTCAGTGTGAGTGACAGTTTAACTTAATGGATAGCCTCTTAGGAGACTGCCCAAGAAATTCATCTCTAAGGTGGAATTCCACATTATGGCAGGTCACAAGGAAGACACACACAGAGAGCAAACATAGAGACACACACAGATACATGGACATACATGAGGACAACTTTTTTGTGGGAGACTTTCACATCTCACCACTGAGAAGGCCGGTCCCCCTCGTCACAGGAAAACAATGCCTTTGCAGAGAATAAACTTATTCAATGCAGTTTAGCAAATCATCCCCTAGTAAATTGAAGTGTGTCTTTCAAAAAGATATGTTCAAGTGCTAATCCCAGTACCTATGAAAGTCGCTTTATTTAATGAGGTCATTGAGATGTAATCAAGGTAAGGGGTGGTCATACTGGGTTGGGGAGGATGCTAACCAATGATTGGTGTCCTTGCAGGAAGAGAACAGGACATGCAGAGATACACACAAGAGAAGGCCATGTGAAGGCCATACACACAAGATGGAGGCAGAGACTGGAGTGATATATCTACAAGCCAAAGGACACCAAGGATTGTTGGAATCTGGGACCAGGAGAAGAAAGATGCTTCATCTAGAGCCTTTGGAAGGAACCTGGCCTGCTGACACCTTGATTTCAAAGTTCTAGCCTCTATAACTGAGAGAGTACATTTCTGGTGTTAATGAGAATACATTTCAGGTTTGTGATAATTCCTGACAGCAGCCACAGGAAACTGATATAATCCCTAGGAAGGGCCAGGCTTTCTTCCTGATTCAGCAGTGGGTGAGAACTATGTGGCTCTGTGCTCAGGGAGCCTACTGAGATCTCTTTCTGGGGGCTCAGGGTCGGGGACAGGCAGTGGGTGAGGAAAATTCCCCTCCTGGGCTTCCTCAGCATCCTGCATTGGCTTTACTTGGCTTCCCTTCAGTTCCACAGCGGGCAATGTGTCTTCCCTTGTTCAGCACAGGGCTTAGAGCTGGTTGGATGGGGCACAGTCCCATCCTCAGTCACTGACCTCCCCTACTTTCTCCCAGACCCAAGGAGTTGGGGGATGTATTTGCCTTTCATGTTATGTAGACCTAGTTTTGAATCCTCACTCCATCATTTTGTAGTCAAAACTTCCATTTCCTCATGATCACAGGGTAATACTTGGAGTTGTGAGGAATCTGAGAGGAAGATCCCAGGGTATATCACAGAGTCAGACAGATGAATGGACCCGGGTCCTATCAACTCTGCTTCTACCCACTACCTGCTAAGGTTGTGATCTTGAGCAAGTTCCTTAACTTCCTGTGCCGGCCTCAATCTCCTCATCTATAAAGTGAGATCAGTAATAGCATTCGTCCCACGGTGGGGTCGTGAGCATTGACTGAGTCAACATTTGTAAGAAGCTTAAAAGAGTTCCTGGCAGATAGAATGTGCTCAGTGAAGAGAAGCTGATATCGTTTAACTGGTAAGCAGTTGAGTCACACAGAGGTGACATGATCTATCCAAGGACAGTTAAAGGCTGAGCTGGTCCCAGTACCATTCTCAGACTGATGGCTTCTCTGAACAGCCACTGTTTCATTCATTTGAGGGGCAGTGCTTCTTAAGAATTCAAACCCTGGAATCAGATAAACATCAATGCAATTTTAAACCTAATTAATTACTAGCTGGGTGATCTTGGACTTGCTACTTAATATCTGAGGATCTGATTTCTTTTTTCACCTATAAAATACAGATGTAGACTTCACAGGTTGTCGTGTGGGTGAAAGGAATAAATATAAACACTTAACCACATATTGTAAGCATTCATAAATATTTCTGGCTATCATTTGTGTGAATCAGAAGTCAATTCGACTATATCTAACTAAATAGTGATAATGGTGGCTTTAAAATTCTCTTGTTCATTTTTTTTCCCATAAAAGGGAGTAGAGACAGTGGTCCAAGAATAACAGGTGGTACCAAAAAATCACAAGGGACCCAGGCTCTACCTCTATTTCTGCCTTAACAGTCGCAGTTTGTGGTTTCTATCTTCAAGGTTACATCATAATCCAATATCACGTCCATAATCTGAACAGCAACAAGTGTGTGTATGTGAGATAAGGTTGGGGGATGGGGTGAAGACAAAAAAGACCACCTCGCAGCTGAATCAGCTCCCTTAAGGAGCCATTTCGCAAGTTGATACTTTGCTTGTATTTTATTGGCTAGAACCTAATCACATGGTCACACCTAGCTGCAAGGAAAGCTGGGAAATGTAGTCTTACACCCATCCATTACATTACAGTCAGTAGGACCTAGGATCCCTCACATCCATTACAGTTAGTAGGACCTAGGCTTTGGTACAAACTTAAAGGAGAAATGGATATTGAGAAGACAAATAGCAGCCTCTGCCAGATCGTTGTTACTATTCTTATAGTTGTTTTTACTATGCGCCAGGAGCCTGCCCTCTAGGAATCTACAGCTTTTACTGTAGTGCTATAAATGTTGTGAAAGACATGCACAGGGATGTAGGAGTGCTTAGGAGAAAGAGAAGAAACTGAAGGCATTGGTGAAAAAAGTGATGTTTGAGTGGTCTGCCAGGGCAGCAAGCATCGAGGGAAGGGAATGCCTAACGCAAAGAACACCACACACAAAGTCTAACTGTTTTGTCAGCCTATCCCCCGACTGCTTGGAATTGCGATTTTGGAAACGGTGTTGTGAGTGATGGAGGTGGGCATTGGGCAGGCTTTCAGGGACTGTCCTGGGACTTCTCTTATCCACACAGTCTCCGGGGCAGATGGTGAGGGGTGCTGAGCCCTGCTCTTTACAAGTTTTTTCTGATTCTTCATTCTGATTTCACCAGACAGCAATCTATTTGTTAAATAAAACAGCTGGTTATTGAAAAAGACATATTTATTGGGAATTAACTGCCATGTGCAAAATGGATATTTACTACCTACTTGTCAAACATCAGGGAATTTGTGTTTAATAATCATTTTTTTTTCAATTAACTCACAAAAATACATCCCATTAATTCTAAATTAAATGCATATTTGCAAAACCCTAATTCACAACGTAATCAAATTATCTCTTTCCAGCCTGTTTCTGATGGTTACGTGTTGGTGAAGGAATCTCAGTTGATGTTCTTAGAGACACAATTTTCTTTTACCCATGTGCAGTTGCAACTTGGACTAGAGGACAATTTTTTCAATCCCTTCCTCCCTGTGTTTGTCTCCTCACTTCTGTCTTCTTGTTGTATTACCAGCACCTAGAAGGTGACAATGGCTAGAATATTTGGATGATCTAAACTGATGGTTGAAGCCTGACCTCTGTCTTTAATCCCAGTGGTAGAAGGTCTTGGAATATGTGCCAAACAGATCTCCTTTCACTGTGCTACAGGGAAAGATTGCTTGACTGGACATTAACGGACTTGGGTTTTAATTCTGAATTTTGTTTTGTGACCTTGGGCAAGTCATTTTCTTCCTTACAGCATGCATGTCACAATAAAGTTAAGCAGGTTCCTTCACTGCAGGATTTCTCAGAGATATTATTACTATGTTAATGTGCACAGAGTATCCAACTGGAGAACAGATACGATTTCCCTTTCCCAAAACTCCTTTGACCACCCACTCTCTCTCTTTCCTCCCCCCCCCCCCCCCACTTTTCGTGAAGCATCTGGGTGGATTGATGATTTGAGGAAAACATTCTGGCAAAGACTGGGCAGGATGGTTTCCAGGGCTATCTGGCTTTAACATTTCAGGCTTTTTTTTTTTTTTCTTTTTTTTTGGTCCAGAAACCTGGACTGAGCTTCTGAAGGATGACTTGGCAATAGGGACCTCCATCCACCAGACACCCCGACTTCTGCCCCCAACTCTGGCCAGATCAGAAACCACCAGCAGGCACTGCACATGTCCTCGGAATCCCTACCTCTTGTGAATCTGCCAGACAAGCAAAACAACGAAGTAATCTCTGGAGCTTTGCTACTCCCTGCTGCAGCCAGCTGCACTTAGCATTCAGCCCCTGCTTTCCCCAGCACAGCAATTACATGCTCAGCATGCACCTCGAAAATGTTTTAAGTGGTAACAAATGCACTGAGGGTTTATTATCATCCAGCAGCGCAGACGGCCCTTGCACAGGGCGTGGAGCACTTTACAGAAGACGGTGATTTCTTTTCTCATTTGTTGAGCCATGTGGCTAAACATATGCTGGTTTTGCAGGGAGAGGGGCCAGCACAGCCCACTCGCCTTGGCACGCTGCCTCCGCCTCTGCACAAAGCCGTCTGTTGCCCTCGCCTCCATGCGCAGTGCGGAGAGTCCTCCGCCGTGGCTGCTGGCTGAGCAGTACCCCCCTGGTCAAAGATGCGACTTCGTAATGCAATTCACGATCAGTGTGAAAGAGCTCAGAAAGTGTTCAGAACGGAGGGCTGTCAGGTGCCCTGGGCACCTCTTTCCTGGACACCTCGTTCCTGTCCCATCACTAAGATAGTGGTTCTAATGTCTCAGGACCCTGTACATTCTTAGAAATAATTGAGGACTCCAAAGAGGTTGGTTTATGCGGATTATATCTGTCAGTATTAATTATCTTAGAAATTAAAGCAAAAAATATTTATTAATTCATTGAAAAACAATACACTGCTTGCATGTTTACATAAATAACACATCCCCACCCCCACCCCCATGAGAAATAACTATCTTTTCCAAAGCAAAGAACAAATGTGGTGAGAAGAGAAATGTTTCACATTTCTGCAAATCCCTGTTATGCCTGGCTTAATAGAAGACAGTGGAGTCTCATATCTACTTCCATAAACATCTGTTGTGATTTGTTGTTCTGGTTGAAGCTTTTGAGGAAGATCTAGCCTCTTACAGATAAGTATTTGAGAAAAGAATGACCTTAGCCACATATAGACTAAGATCCTAGATCCTGGGCCTGTGTGCCCTGGTCCTTGCCAAAGTCTCCTACCTCATTTCTTAGTTCACTTTCCCTTGCTGGTTTTACCCCAGCCTCACTGGCCCTTTTGTCCCTGTGAATATATGAGTTCTGACTTAGGGTTTTTGTGCTATCTGTTCCCTTTTCCCTCAGATTTTGACATGACTGGCTTGCCTTGCTATTTAGATTTCAAAGCAAATGTTACTCACATTGAAAAAAAAATGTATTCTTTATGACTATCTGCTATTGTTTTGATTATTTTGTTTACTTCTTTATGATATATCTTCCCATATTGGGAAGTAAGTTCCATTGGAACAAGGATTTTGTCATATTCAATGCTGTATTTTCAATGCTTAGAATGGTTTCTAGTATGGAGTATTGAGAGTGTTAGTCGCTCAGTTGTGTCCGATTCTTTGTGACCCCATGTACTGTAGCCCACCAGGCTCCTCTGTCCATGGGATTTTCCAGGCAAGAATACTGGAGTGGGTAATCAGTCCCTTCTCCAGGGACTCTTCCCAACCCAGGAATTGAACCCAGTCTCCTGCATTACAGGCAGATTCTTTACTGTCTGAGCCACCAGGGAAGCTAGTATTGATCAATATGCTTTAAATATTTTTGAATGCATTAATGAAAGAATAGCTGCATAAAAGGATATTTGAACTAGAAATCAGACCTAGTTTTGTATTTCAATTTTATTGCTTACTAGCTCTGTGGCCTTGGACAAGTTTCCTGACAAGTTTGGTTTTCTTACAAGTAAAATGCTGATAACAATACCTGCTTGTCATAGTTTGGGTTGCTACAACAAAAATGCCTGTAAAGAAAAAACTCACTCTTCATACTGGGTTTCTCCTTCGCTCTAACACTACTGCCACATTGACACTTTTAACACCAGATATATGAAGGCTTTTTACCCAAACCAAACAATTCTACAATACCAGCTGGGTGTCTGACAATTTAACTTGATTCTGACATGTCTATACCTGGAGAAGTCATCAGATATTGCAAGTTAAGGGTTCAGTCCCTTGAGAGTGTCCCTTACTTCAGATGTCAGTCACAAGTAGTAAGTCCCCAAGTCATCTGAAACTTCTGTCTGATTTGGTTACAAATCAGAGGTTCTCATGTCCTCTTCCTTGGATTTAATTACTGCTAGACCAGCTCACAGAAGAAGGCAATGGCAACCCACTCCAGTACTCTTGCCTGGAAAATCCCATGGATGGAGGAGCCTGGTAGGCTGCAGTCCATGGGGTCGTGAAGAGTCGGACACGACTGAGCGACTTCACTTTCCCTTTTCACTTTCATGCATAGGAGAAAGAAATGGCAACCCACTCCAGTGTTCTTGCCTGGAGAATCCCAGGGACGGCGGAGCCTGGTGGGCTGCTGTCTATGGGGTCGCACGGAGTCGGACACGACTGAAGCGACTTAGCAGCAGCAGCAGACCAGCTCACGACCAGGGTTCGATCCCTGGGTTGGGAAGATCCCCTGGAGAAGGGAATGGCAACCCACTGCAGTATTCTTGCCTGGAGAATTCCACGGACAGAGAAGCCTGTCAGGCTTCAGTTCGGGGGGTTGACAAAGAGTGGGACATGACTGAGCCACTAACACTTTCACACTTTCAGACCAGCTCACAGAACCCAGAGAAACGTTTCACTTATGGTTATCAATTATTAAAGGACATGATAAAGAATACAAATGAAACCTCAGAGTGATGTGCAGGGCAACATCTGGGAGTAAAGGAGTTTCTGTTCCTGAGAAGTTGGGGTATGTCACCATACCCAACATATGAATGTATTCACCAACTTGGAGTGCCCCTTGCTGGTGGTGTGGCTGAATGGAGACCCACACTCTTTACAGCAGGCAAACCCTCTCCACCATCTACTTCTGAACACAGCAAAACTCAGATCTCATGATCCAGGCACTCAGGGGTGAGTCTTCAAATTGGGGCTCCTCGGACATGTGATCAGAATTATCTGGGACAGTTATGAAAGTGCTGGTTTCTGGCCTCCTGGCAGATCTAGTGAATTAAATCACTGGGGGCATAGGACCCAGAAAATGTTTTCCAGGAGATCCTGATGCAAGTTAACTTTTGGAGGAAACTGAAATGGAAAGTAAGGAGAAAGTGCAAAGAGATTTTCTTTAATTCCTCCCTACACAGCCACCAGGTTTTCACTTCTCAAATATTTACACAGTAGCCCAAATTGTCGAGAGGACAGTGATTCTTAGATAGCTCTGCCCAGGGAGGGACCTGCTCCAGGGATGCAGGGCAGGGGGAAGCCCCCTTGGGTGTTGCTCACAGCCCTGTCCTAGGCTCTCTTTCCCCAGATAGATGAAGTACAACATTGCACTCAAACAATCCGTAGCAGTGAACATAGCATAGAATCTCAGAGCAGTGCATGAAATATCTATTTGAATAACAGCCCCAGTAGCTCTTGCCAAATTCTCAGGATCCACTAGAAAAACAGAACAGTCCTTTTTCATCATCGCATAAATCATCCCACTGAAAGCCGTCAAAATGCAGCCCGAAAAGACATTTTCACTAGCAGCAAAGCTAGAAGACATACACTCTGGCCCAGTCAGCATGTCTCCCCTGAGAACCAGAAATGAGATTCTGGGAATGGGGGTGGGTAAGCTTACTAGGAGCAAGTTGTCACTTTCCATCAAGCACAGGGCCTTGGATTCTAAATACAGTTGTACTTGGCTTTCCTCAGGGGTGAAAGGTTTCATCTGAGATGCAAACATTCTTCTGGAACATCCCTTTTATGGACTGAAGTTAGTGCTAGCTCTAGTCCCATGATCTTGGAGGAAATTGTAGAGACAGATAGAATTAGGGTTGAATCTCAGGCTTTCGCTCATTCATTTTGAGATCTTGGACAAGTCACTCAACAGCCTTGTGCTTCAGAGTTTCAAAAGTGATAATGAAATATAGCTTACAGTATAGAGAACTGTGGTGTTGGAGAAGACTCTTGAGAGTCCTTTGGATTGCAAGGAGATCCAACCTGTCCATCCTAAAGGAGACTAGTCTTGGGTGTTCATTGGAAGGACTGATGTTGAAGCTGAAACTCCAGTATTTTGGCCACCTGATGCAAAGAGCTAACTCATTTGAAAAGACCCTGATGTTGAAAAAGATTGAAGGCGGGAGGAGAAGGGGATGACAGAGGATGAGATGGTTGGATGGCATCACCGACTCAATAAACATGAGTCTGGATAAACTCTGGGAGTTGGTGATGAACAGGGAGGCCTGGCGTGCTGCAGTTCATGGGTCTCAAAGAGTCAGACATGACTGAGTGACTGAACTGAACTGAACTGATGGAGAATACTAGACGGGACAGAACAGGTGGCATCCCTATATGTGCCCAAAGCACGTTAACAGTTGCTCAGTGGACACCAGCATATTCTTGGTCAGCAGTGGAGGCCCTCACCTAGCTTAATGATTAGTAGGAAATAGAAAAAGTGATGTGTGTTCCTCTCCCTGGTGTAAGAGGCAGCAGACCTGGTTGCAGGCTCAGTATTGCTGTGTGACTTTGGAGAAACCACTCTCCCTTTCTGAGCCTCAGCGTTCTCTCCTGGAAAGCGAGGGGGATGCAGTAATTGATTTGAGTATCTGCTCCACTCTAACCTCTGACTTTGGGATTTCAACATCAGACAGACCAGACCCAACACCATGAGCGGCTCTCCTCCTGTGTGACCCAGCCTGCTGGCTCTGTGAATATGTCCTAAGGAGGTCTGTAGGCTGCTTTGCAAAATGGAAACAACATTCTTAGTGCTCCTGGGGGTTGTGGCAAAGCTTTAGAGATACAGAGATAGGGTAGATTCTCTTTTTTTAATCAGACACTTATTTTATAAGTTTTGTTGAATTAATAAAGAATTGACTCCTTAGTTTTCATATGAATTGTTGGGTTGGCCTCAAAGTTCATTCGAGTTTTTTCTGTAAGATGAACAGAAAAACCCAAACCAACTTTTAGGCCAACCCAGTATATCCAGAAGCTATATCCTGTATGCAATGAATTGCTTCTTTTAAAAAGTTATTTTTTCTTGGAGTATAGTTGATTTACAATGTGGTATTAGTTTCAGGTGTACAGAAAAGTGGTTCGTTATATACATGTAGCCACTCTTTTTAGGTTCTTTTCCCACATAGGTTGTTCAGTTGCTAAGTCATGTCTGACTCTTTGGGATCCCCATGGATCGTAGCACCCCAGGCTTCCCTGTCCTTCACTATCTCCTGGAGTTTTCTCAGACTCATGGATGTTGAGTCGGTGATGCTGTCTAACCATCTTATCCTCTACTGCCCCCTTATCCTTTTGCCTTCAGTCTTTCCCACCATCAGGGTCTTTTCCAATGGGTCGGCTGTTCCCATCAGGTGGCCAAAGTATTGGAGCTTCAGCTTTAGCATCAGTCCTTCCAGTGAATATTCAGGGTTGATTTCTGTAAGAAATACCATACAAAGGAGACAGTCTGAGTCCTTTAGTCTCTTTGGCCCAGGCTCTCCCTGCCTGGGCTGGGTGCTGGGCAGGGTGATGGGGGCTGACAGGTAGGCCAGGACTGAGCACAGACACGTGTCGCTTTGGGCTTCCAGCCATGGGTAGCTCTGCTCTGCTCCTCTCTTAGGGCCATCCTAGGTAACTTGTGAGGGGCAGGAGGAGGTAAGATTAGAAGAGCAAGGAACAGAGGTAGAGGGGGCCAAGTTACAGGAGGGGATTCGAATGGAGAAGAAAGGAGGGGAAGAGAGGAGAGGAAATGGTTCTCATTGTTCTCTCTTTAATTTTGCTTGGGCCTCGGCACAACCATCGTGAGCAGATCAGAACACCTCACTCCGAACTCTTAGCTCCAGTTAAAAAATAATTCCAAGCCAAACTGCGGTGCCTAAATCTGTCTCAAATGTCAGCAGCCGGGCCTGAAGCCAGGGCTGTGATCTTCCTCATGTCAATAAATCCTTGAAGTTCCCTCTCCCTTGGAAGCCTGGGTTTCTTCTGATGCTACTGCTTTCTACCCCAGGCTGCCCTTTCATGAGTAATTTCTTTTAACCCAAGGATCACAGCTGTGAGCCATAATGAAAAGATTTCTTCTGGCCTGAGACTGCAAAGAAGCCGCTGCACCAGCAGAAAAGAAAAAGTTGGGAAAAACCGCAATTAAAGTCCATGCCCTACTAGGAGTGAGCAGGGAGATGCCTGGCTGTGTGTGTACCATGTGTGTGTGCCTGGCTGGGTGTCCCCACACCAAAACCCAAGAAATCTTCAGGTGAGCCTTGTCCTGTGGGTCCTGTAAAGATGGCAAGAAGAAGAGGGGCTGCCGTGGACACAAGAGGTGACAACAGAATGAGAAGGTGAGTTGCACACTCAGGTGTCTGCCTCAGGCTTCATCCATGACCTTGGGCTTCAGGAGAGGGGAGGGCTCTCCGCTGACCCTGCCACCTCCTGTCCATGCTCAGTTCAGGGGCAGGAAATGGGTAGGCTGGGCACAAGAGCTTCTGATACTATCTGTCTCATCTTTGGGCTGCCCAGGTGGCTCAGTGGTAAAAAGATCCACCTGCCAATGCAGGAGATTCAGGTTTGATCCCTGGATGGGGAGGATCCCCTGGAGAAGGAAATGGCAACCTACTCCAGCATCCTTGCCTGGGAAATCCCATGGACTGAAGAGCCCAGCAGGCTGCAGTCCAAAGGTTGCCAAGAGTCGGACACGACTGAGTGACCGAGCACGCGTGCATGCATGTCTCATTTTGTCCTGAAGAGACATAGCTTCCTGGCTGCCGTGTATCTCTAACATCATTCCTTGTTTTGACAGTGTGTCCCCAACGGGGTGGGAGAGAGGGACAGGGATACAATTCAGTTGGGAGGTGGGAGAGAGGGAGGGGGATACAATTCAGTTGGGAATGAACATTCCACTTTGGGTGCTGGGACCACACTCCTGCCTCCATAAGTGGGACTCAAGCTTGTCTCATACCTACTTCTTGGAGTACATGCCTTCTGGCTACAAAGGGAGAAAATAAACCTGGAGTTTATCTGACTTACTTACAAGTTTAATTTCTGATTTTTTAAAATAAGAATCTATCAGTTCAGACAGGGTTGTGTGTATGTGTGTGTGTCAGGGGTTGGGGAAGGGGGTTAGTTGCTCAGTCATGTCCAATTCTTTGAGACCCCATGGACTGTAGCCTGCCAGGCTCCTCTGTCCATGGGATTCTCCAGACAAGAATACTGAGGTGGGTAGCCATTCCCTTCTCCAGGGTATCTTCCTGACCCAGGAATTGAACCCAAATCTCCTGCATTGCAGGCAGATTCTTTACCACCTGAGCCACCAGGGAAGCCCCTCACATTGGGTTAATATTCTTTGAATATGTTGTGGGGCACTTTTTTACCAATATGGATGAAAATTCACTTTGGTCCTACAATTTAACTTACCCCAGGGATGCCATTTGGACATTATTTACGCAGCTCTGTACTTCCCCCCGTAATAACATGCTCTTGAAAAGTTGTAGAAAATTTGAAATTTTGGTAAATAGAATCATATTTTAATGTAATATAAGTGTTTGTTGCTTAAGGGAGTTCTGCGGTATATCATTTTACAGACAGTCCTTTTGTAACACAAATAGCCCTTCCCAAGTTATCTTTTTTCTTCTTCCATGTGGCTTTTCATAAATCAGATTAGCTTGAATAGACCTGTTCCTATACCAGTCAATAGCCAGCCTCCCCCAGTTCCTAAACAGCTAAGGTGGAGAGATGGGGAGTTAGTCACTAGCTTGGGAGTGGCCTGTCCCAGGCATGCGCTTTATTAGAGCTCTGGACAGGGATTGTGGGCACCTTGGCATTAGGTTCTGAGTCTCTTTTGGGGTAACTGTCAGGAATTATCAGCGTGGCCCTGAAGAAGTTGCCAGCTAGAGCCCAGATTTCTGAATGAAAAGCTCAGGGTTGGAATGTGTATCAGATGAAACATATCTTGGCTACCATTTTAAAAACTCTGAAAGTCATGTGTTTCTTTCCTTCTGCGGATTGTGTGATCCAAAGCTTCACGACAGGAGAAAGGCTCCCTCATCAGAACTCTGAGAACGCCGTTTTACAGCCCCCTGTCCTGTCTCAGCGTGAGGAGACATTAATGGACTGCAGTGTCAGGAATGAAGGATTGTCCTCTCTCACTTGGGAGCTCAGTCCAGCATGGGGAGGCATGAGCCTCCGCCAGCACTAGGTTTTGCGGGGCGTGGATGTGTGTGCATGCGCATGGGTGCCCAGGAACACATCTTTCCCACTAGAGCGGCATTTAATTATACCTCAGCTTCCTGAGCAGAAACTAAAATCCTGGCCAAAGGTTTTTGTTTTCTTACAGTCATTCTCTCAATTTGTACATTTACCCTTAAGCTGGATAACCCCTGCTGCTGCTGCTGCTGCTAAGTCGCTTCAGTCGTGTCCGACTCTGTGTGACCCCATAGATGGCAGCCCACCCGGCTCTCCCATCCCTGGGATTCTCCAGGCAAGAATACTGGAGTGTGTTGCCATTTCCTTCTCCCATGCATGAAAGTGAAAAGTGAAAGTGAAGTCGTGTCCGACTCCTAGCAATCCCGTGGACTGCAGCCTACCAGGCTCCTCCATCCATGGGACCTTCCCGGCAAGAGTACTGGAGTGGGTTGCCATTGCCTTCTCCGTGGATAACCCCTAAGATACCAAAAACTAATAGAATCTGTAATGATGAAACAGGTGGCAGGTGTGACAAAGGGTGAGGGGGAGTGGCAAACACATTTTTCTATCCAGAGGTTCAGCCTTATAAAGGGATGCTGGCTGTAAAGGGGACTTAGTACCTGGCATTTATCTGAAGCATTTTGGATTTATTGAGTGTCTCTCGTAAATAAGAAGAAAAGGCCCAACCATACTTGTGCAACCAGTGAGATGGAGAGAAATGAAGGCGTTCCCACCAGAGAGAGTGGAAAAGATCCATGAAGGTGATAGAAGAAAGTGGAAAAGCCTGGGAGGGAGCACCTTTGACAGGATATGGGAAGCAAACTGGATCTTCAGAGCCAGGGAAGGAGGGAGGGCAGCGAGTAAGATGGAGGTGGGGTAGCAGATTGGATTATAGACACTTGAGGAGCTGAGATGGAGAGTTTGAGAGATGAAATGAAGGAAGAGGCCTGGCCCATCTCCAGAGTCCCAAGTGGTGGGGGTAATCACAAGGGAAAAAGGCATCCAGTCCAAGAGGCTAGATGCTTCCTTTCTCTTCCCAGCAACGCCCACAAGACAAGACTTTTGTTGCTAGAGGTATGGTAACTAGTCACTCTTGTTTTCCTTCTCCAGGCCCCTGGGGAGGCCAGGCTCCTGAGGTTGGGACTGTTATAGTTCTACCTGGGTGTCCCCACCTGTGATCATGGGTTTCACAAGTGACGGCCCCACTGCACCTTGTGAAGGCCACTGTTGAGAGTGAAGTGACTTACTGTCCCTCCCTGGTTCAAGTTACCCATAGAAATTTGTTTTGTCTGAAGGAGAAGAGTTTTGATCTTTTTGTGAGAGGAGAGAGGGAAAGGAATAAATAACTTCATGCCATTTCTGTGCCACTTGTTGGAAATATTAATAACAGGAGGCTCCTAAAAAGAGAAGGGCTAGGGCAAGAAGCAGAATGCTATTTTTGGAAGATTTTTGAGGGCAGTGTGGGAGAAAGCAGGGACAAAGCAAAGCATGAAGTCAACAACAGGGGAGTTCTCCAGTACAGTGGCAATGAGTCTCTTCAGTGGTTTTCTGAGAGGCTTTGTCCCTTGAAGAGAAGGAACACGGGGGGCACTTTTGGTTGATTGCACCTACCCCTCCACGCCCACCCTATACACACACAGGTCTTGAGTAAAGGAAAATCTCCATTTAGGGCCTAGAAATTCTTCAGGATAGGTGTGATGATGGAGAGATCTTTGAACTTCCTATAGGACTAGAAGAGTGAAAACTCCAAGTTATTGATTTTTTTTGGTGACTTTATTTCTAGCTGCAAGTTGAGAAACCTTGGTGACATTTGAATGACACATTCACCAGCAAGACTATTAAAAATCTACAAGGTTGTGGCTTTTTATTTGCAAGGTTACTTTTCTTTCCAAGGTTGGTTTTTGACTAAGGAAGAGTTTTGCCTTTGTTATGGGCCTTTAACCCATGATGGCTCCTTGTGTTCCCTGCAGATGTTGAGGTGTCCGTGTTTCTACACATCACTCGAGGAAGTCCGGATATCTCTGATCAGGGCCAAAGATCTTAATTAACAGTTTATCTTAGCTAACAGATCATTAGAAAAAAATATATGCCCAAGCATTACCCATGAATGGGTGGATTCTCTCAAGCTATGAACATTATGCAGCTAAAGCTGGAAGTTTAACAACATGAGTAGTCATAAATATGAATGCATACATTTATGCATAGTTACTAAGCATTTACTGGAGAAGGCAGTGGCACCCCACTCCAGTACTCTTGCCTGGAAAATTCCATGGACAGAGGAGCCTGGTGGGCTGCAGTCCATGGGGTCGCTAAGAGTCAGACACAACTGAGTGACTTCACTTTTCACTTTCATGCATTGGAGAAGGAAATGGCAACCCACTCCAGTGTTCTTGCCTGGAGAATCCCATGGACAGGGGAGCCTGGTGGGCTACCATCTATGGGGTCGCACAGAGTCGGACATGACTGAAGCGACTTAGCAGCAGCAGCAGCAACTAAGCATTTACAGTGTCCAGTGCTCTGTGAGGTTCTACAGAAAAGCATGCAAGACATGAAATGTTGTCCTGACCTCAAACTGTACTAATGCCGCTTCATTTTGTTAAGGGAGAGCTTAAAGACAAAAACAAAAACATAAAAACCTCTGTTTATGGGCATGAAGAGCACTGACACTATGTAACATATACATATGTGTGTATGTGTGTTATATATACGTGGACTGTAGCCTGGCAGGCTCCTCTGTCCATGGGATTCTCCAGACAAGAATACTGGAGCGGGTTTGTTTGTTTGGGTTAGTTTGTTTGTCAGGTCTTAGTTGCAGCATGTGGGGACCTTTGATCTTTGTTATGGCAGGCAGAATCTTTAGTTGGAGCATTTGAACTCTTAGTTGTGCCAGGTGGGATCTCGTTCATTGACCAGGGATTGAACCCGAGCCCCCTGCATTGGAAGCATGGAGTCTTAACCACTGCATCACTAGGGTAGTCCCCGTAATTTTAATGTGTGTGTATATATATATATATATATATATGTATATATATGTTCAACTGAAAAACTGAAATGGAAAGTTGAGTTAGTCTTATTCCATGGGAATCATGAGGACTTCAAGCCCAGGAGACAGCATTTCAGGTGACCCCAAGAGAACTGTTTCCAAGGAGATGGAGGGGGGAAGGAGCCAGGCTATATAGAAGTTTACAGCAAGGGGCAGGTAATCTGCGTATTAAAAGATTACTGTTAATTAAGGAAAACCAGATCTCTCACATTAAGGGATTTAGCGCTCTTCTTATGTATGGGAAGATGCAAGCATCCAGACTTACTGAAGTAATTTCTTTCATATGCATTTCAGTTGTGCTTCTTTCCCGTAAGAATACTGGAGTGGATTGCCATTTCCTCCTACAGGGGATCTTTACAACCCAGGGATCGAAAGTGTGTCTCTTATATCTCCTGCATTGGCAGGCAGGCTCTTTATCACTAGTGCCACCCAGGAAGCCCATGCATCTCAGCTATATTTGGGGCCAAATCCTATTGGTTGATTGTTCTCATCCTTAATTCCTCGTTTACTGTAAAGGGTGGGTGGATGGCTGCCTCTTGTGCTTTCTAGAATACTCTATGCTTCTCAGCTTATCCTGGGGAGGAAGTGGCTGATGACTGCTGGATGGCTGGTGTTGTTTTGCCTGGGCTCTGAAATTTGCATTTGGAATCCCTGATGTCTGTAACATAACTTGTTTACTGGTATAGCAGAAAATACTTCATTTCACAGAAATATTTCATTTCACATACACATACACCTATTTTTTTTCCTCATAGGAATGATAGAAATCATTGTTTCTTTACTCTCTCTTTTTTCTCAAATTGTTCTCATTAAGATCCATGGAGCCAATCCCCAAATATATATACATATGTATTTTCCCTATTACTGATACAGAGATTTTATTTAAACTGTATTGTGTTTTCATAGCACACTGCATGTTTGAACATGAGGGCCAAAGGTAACTGCACATTTTGAATTTTTGGCTGTATCATGCCACTTACCCCTCTGTCAGCTCTGAAGAGTACTTGATGAACACATCTGAGCTCAGAGCCCAGAGCTTCTCTCCAAAGCCATGTAGTATGTACACTGATGGGACAGTCCCTCACCACAGATACAGTTTCTCAAATGTTTCCAACCTTACTCTATCTGAGAAGGGCCATGTGAAGCACAAAACAGTCAAGTTAATTAAAAGGCAACTCACAACTGGCAGTAAATTTTAATGATTGAGAAAATGCTTGGAAGAATTTTCCATATCTGAGACAGGCATAGTTTGTTTCTTTTTCAATGATCTCAGGAATTTCCCAGACACAAAGTCTCCATCATTCAAACAAATATATGTATAAATGAAGGAGAAGAAAGAATGTGCAAGGTTTGCCAAATTCCTGAGAGAAGTTCTTTTCTGACCAAATTATTCTTACTTCCTTTTTAGTGTTTTTTTTAAATTGGAGAATAGAGACCATTTTGTGCCTTAAACAGGGTAAGAGAGTTGGTGGTTGTCATTACCTTTTGCCCATGACTTTTGTCTAAAGGAGATAAGAGTGGGACTCCAAACATCCCTCCCCCTTGAAACTGTTTACCTTTCATGCCAAGGGAACTTGGTTTTGAAGTATGAATAAGTTTTGATTTTTTTTTAAATACTTCAACTCCAGATGACATGATTTGAAAAGTATAGCAGTAACCACCCGCCACTTATCTAAGGAGGATGCATTCCAAGACCCTTAGCAGATGGCTGAAAACATGGGTAGTACCAAACCTTATATGTACTATATTTTCTTATACAAACCTACCTATGATAAAGTTTAATTTATAAATTTAGCACAATAAGAGATTAACAACAATAACTAATAACAAAGTAGAACAATTATAATAATACGCTTATAATAATAAAAGTTAATGTGGTCTCTTCTCTCTCTTTCTCAAAATATCTTTTGTTAAATTAACTTTTTTTATTGAAGTCTGGTTGATTTGGACTTTCCTGATAGCTCAGCTGGTAAAGAATACCCTTGCAAAGCATGAGACCCCAGTTCAATTCCTGGGTCAGGAAGATTCCCTGGAGAAGGGATAGGCTACCCACTCCGGTATCCTTCGGCTTCCTTGGTGGCTCAGATGGTCAAGAATTCGCCTGCAGTGTGGGACACCTGGGTTCGATCCCTGGGTTGGGAAGATCCCTGGAGGCAGACATGGCACCCACTCCAGTATTCTTGCCTGGAGAATCCCCATGGACAGAGGAGCCTGGCAGGCTTCAGTCCATAGGGTCGCAAAGAGTTGGACACAACTGAGCAACTAAGGAGAGCACAGCACAGCGTTGCTGATTTGTAATGTTGTGTTAATTTCTGCTGTATAGCAAAGTGATTCAGTCTCAAGATATCTTATCATACAAATATAATGCCTTTTCTATTGTAACTGAGCACTTATCATCCACTGTGGCAGTAACTTTTGCAGGTTTTGGTGTGATAGCACAGTAGCATGAATTTCTTTTTCCATCTTCACTATTTTATGGATAGAAGATTCATTCTTACCTTAGATCTTAGCAAGCTCAGTATATGATTTTTTCTTTCCTTATTAAGTTTAGAAATTTCAACTTTTCACTTTAAAGAAAGCAATTTACAGCTTCTCTTTGGCATATTCATGATGCCAGCCTCTCTATTCTTGCACTTTGAGGCCGTTATTAAGTAAAATAAGGCTACTATATGTCTAAGAGGCAGGATTTGCTGGACAAAGGGATGATTCAGGTCCTGGGGAAGACAAAATGGGATAGCAAGAGATTTCATCATGCTACTCAAAACTGCACAATTTAAAACTTATGAATTGTTTATTTCTGGAATTTTTCATTTAGCATTTCTGGACCATAGTCGATCACGGTAAATGAAACCATGGAAAGCAAAATCATAGAAAATGGGGGACTACTCTAATGTCAATGCCATCAAGGGCTAGGAGCAGTGTGTGAGGGCATGCTAAGTCACTTTAGTAGTGTCTGACTCTTTGCGAACCCCATGGACTGTAGCCTGCCAGGATCCTCTGTCCAGGGGATTCTCCAGGCAAGAGTGCTTCCTGGAGTGGGTTGCCATTCCCTTCTCTGGGGGATCTGCCCAACCCAGGGATTGAACTGACGTCTTCTACATATACTGCTTTGGCAGGCAAGTTCTTTACCACTAACACTACCTGGGAAGCCCCAGGAGCAGTGTGGATATTATCTATTTTTGTTTGTTTTTAATGGGAATGAAAGAACAATAAAACCACTTAGACTAGTCTTTGCATCCCAAAGTTCTAAAACGTTGCCTGACGACCCTAACAGAATCAAAGTAAGTTCTGTGCTATAGCGTGCTGGGGTGGAGGCAGGAACCTTCCAAATTTGACAGATCCTGGTACATTACATCTATAAGGAGTGTGTTTGACTGAGAGGTGATTGAACCCACATAACTTTCCTGACATGTACCATTAATGGTAAGAATATTGGGGATACTGTTTATTCTTCCAATATCATCTGATACTGATTTTTTCACCAATACCACATTGTCCTGATTATCGTTGCTTTATAGCAAGTTTTGAAATACAGTAGTTTAAATCTTTCAATTTTACTTATTCTTTCTAAAGTTGTTTTACTGTTCCAGGTTCTTTGGAACTTGTTCAGTTCAGTTGCTCAGTTGCTTTTCTATCAAAAAGGTTTATCAGCTTTTAACTGAAGTTGCAGTGATTATATAGCTCAGTTTAGGAAAGAATTAACAATGCTGAGTTTCACAAACCATGAATATAGTATACCTCTTCATTTATTTAAATCACCTAAAGGTTTATCAGCTTTTAACTGAAGTTGCAGTGATTATATAGCTCAGTTTAGGAAAGAATTAACAATACTGAGCTTCATAAACCATGAATATAGTATACCTCTTCATTTATTTAAATCACCTTTAGCACCACGGTGTCTCAGATGGTAAAGCGTCTGCCTGCAATGTGAAAGACCTGGTTTCAATCCCTGGGTTGGGAAGATCCCCTGGAGAAGGAAATGGCAATCCACTCCAGTACTCTTGCCTGGAGAATCAAATGGATGGAGGAGCCGGGTAGGCTACAGTCCACAGGGTCACAAAGAGTCGGACACGACTAAGTGAGTTCACTTTCACTTTCACTATACCCTGAAAACAGAGCATTTGTGAGAAGAAGTAAAAGTTGCCATTTCCTTCTCCAGGGGATCTTCCCGACGCAGGGATCGAACCCAGGTCTCCCGCATTGCAGGCAGACGCTTTAACATTAAACTTACTCCTATGCATCCCATAGTTTTTGATGCTATTGTAAATAGTATTAAAATTATGTTCTAATTGTTCATTGCTGACATATAGAAAAACAATTGACTTTCAAACTACTTTGATCTTGATATAGTACCCTTGTTCAATTTACTTATTAGTTCAAACAGCTTTTCTTGTGGAACCATGTGTATCATAGTGAAATATTTTGACTTTGAGTTAGATGAAAATCAACTAAATGAAGTTAGAGCTAGCAAAGTCTGCTGATAGATCATATGTGGGTTCAGTTCAGTTCAGTTCAGTCGCTCAGTCGTGTCTGACTATTTGCAACCCCATGAATCGCAGCACGCCAGGCCTCCCTGTTCATCACCATCTCCCGGAGTTCACTCAGACTCACGTCCATCGTGTCCGTGATGCCATCCAGCCATCTCATCCTGGGTCGTCCCCTTCTCCTCCTGCCCCCAATCCCTCCCAGCTTCAGAGTCTTTTCCAATGAGTCAACTCTTCTCATGAGGTGGCCAAAGTACTGGAGTTTCAGCTTCAGCATCATTCTTTCCAAAGAAATCCCAGGGTTGATCTCTTTCAGAATGGACTGGTTAGATCTCCTTGCAGTCCAAGGGACTCTCAAGAGTCTTCTCCAACACCACAGTTCAAAAGCATCAATTCTTCAGCGCTCAGCTTTCTTCATAGTCCAACTCTCACATCCATACATGACCACTGGAAAAACCATAGCCTTGACTAGACGGACCTTAGTTGGCAAAGTAATGTCTCTGCTTTTGAATATGCTATCTAGGTTGGTCATAACTTTTCTTCCAAGGAGTAAGCGTCTTTTAATTTCATGGCTGCAGTCACCATCCGCAGTGATTTTGGAGCCCTCAAAAATAAAGTCTGACACTGTTTCCACTGTTTCCCCATCTATTTCCCATGAAATGATGGGACCAGATGCCATGATCTTTGTTTTCTGAATGTTGAGCTTTAAGCCAACTGTTTCACTCTCCTCTTTCACCTTCATCAAGAGGATTTTTAGCTCCTCTTCCCTTTCTGCCATAAGGGTGGTGTCATCTGCATATCTGAGGTTATTGATATTTCTCCTGGCAATCTTGATTCCAGCTTGTGTTTCTTCCAGTCCAGCGTTTCTCATGATGTACTCTGCATAGAAGTTAAATAAGCAGAGTGACAATATACCGCCTTGACGTACTCCTTTTCCTATTTGGAAGCAGTCTGTTGTTCCATGTCCAGTTGTAACTGTTGCTTCCTGGCCTGAATACAAATTTCTCAAGAGGCAGGTTAGGTGGTCTGGTATTCCCATTTCTTTCAGAATTTTCCACAGTTTATTGTGATCCACACAGTCAAACGCTTTGGCATAGTCAATAAAGCAGAAATAAATGTTTTTCTGGAACTCTCTTGCTTTTTCCATGATCCAGCCGATGTTGGCAATTTGATCTCTGGTTCCTCCGCCTTTTCTAAAACCAGCTTGAACATCAGGGAGTTCACGGTTCACGTATTGCTGAAGCCTGACTTGGAGAATTTTGAACATTACTTTACTAGCATGTGAGATTGGCCCCAGGTAAATAGCAGGGACAGAACACAGAACCACCCATCAACAGAAGATTTACTGAGCATGGCCCCGCCCATCAGAACAAGATCAAGATTCCCCCTCAGTCAGTCTCTCTCATCAGGAAGCTTCCACAAGCCTCTTCTCCTTCTCCATCAGATGGCAGACAGACTGAAAACCACAACCACAGAAAACTAACCAATCTAATCACATGGACCACAGCCTTGTCTAATTCAAAGAAACTGTGAGCCATGCTGTGTAGGGCCACCCAAGATGGACGGGTCATGGTGGAGAGTTCTGACAAAATGTGGTTCACTGGAGAAAGGAATGGTAAACCACTTCCGTGTTCTTGCCTTGAGAACCCCATGAACAGTATGAAAAGGCAAAAAGAGAGGACACTGAAAGATGAACTCCCCAGGATGGTAGTGCCCAATATGCTACTGGAGATCAGTAGAGAAATAACTGCACAAAGAATGAAGAGACGGAGCCAAAGCAAAAACAGCACCCAGCTATGGATGTGACTGGTGATGGAAGCAAGGTCCGATGCTATAAAGAGCAATATTGCATAGGAACCTGGAATGTTAGGTCCATGAATCAAGACAAATTGGAAGTGGTCAAACAGGAGCTGGCAAGAGTGAACATCGACATTTTGCTGCTACTGCTGCTACTAAGTCGCTTCAGTCATGTCCAACTGTGCGACCCCATAGACAGCAGCCCACCAGGCTCCTCCATCCCTGGGATTCTCCAGGCAAGAATACTGGAGTTGGTTTCCATTTCCTTCTCCAATGGATGAAATCGAACAGTGAAAGTGAAGTCGCTCAGTTGTGCCTGACTCCCAGAGACCCCATGTACTGTAGCCCACCAGGCTTCTCCATCCATGGGATTTTCCAGGCAAGAATACTGGAGTGGGTTGCCAATGCCTCCTCCAGTTGACATTTTAGGAATTAGCAAACTAAAATGGACTGGAATGGGTGAATTTAACTCAGATGACCATTTTATCTACTACTCTGGGCAAGAATCCCTTAGAAGAAATAGAGTAGCCATCATAGTCAACAAAAGAGTCCAAAATGCAGTACTTGGATGCAATATCAAAAATGACAGAATGATCTCTGTTCATTTCCAAGGCAAGCCATTCAATATCATGGTAATTCAAGTCTATGCCCAGACCAGTAATGCTGAAGAAGCTGAAGTTGTTGAATGGTTCTGTGAAGACCTACAAGACCTTTTAGAACTAACACCCAAAGAAGATATCCTTTTCATTATAGGGGACTGGAATGCAAAAGTAGGAAGTCAAGAAACACCTGGAATAACAGGAAAATTTGGCCTTGGAGTACAGAATGAAGCATGGAAAAGGCTAATAGAATTTTGCCAAGAGAATGCACTCATCATAGCAAACACCGTCTTCCAACAACACAAGAGAAGACTCTACACATGGACATCACCAGATGGTCAACACCGAAATCAGACTGATGATATTCTTTGCAGCCAAAGATAGAGAAGCTCTATACAGTCAGCAAAAACAAGACTGGGAGCTGACTGTGGCTCATATCACAAACTCCTTATTGCCAAATTCAGACTTAAATTGAAGAAAGTAGGGGAAACCACTAGATCATTCAGGTATGACCTAAATTAAATCCCTTACCATTATACAGTGGAAGTGACAAATAGATTTAAGGGATTCCATCTGATAAACAAAGTGCCTGAAGAAGTATGGATGGAGGTTTGTGACATTGTAAAGGAGGCAGTGATCAAGACCATCCCCAAGAAAAAGAAATGCAAAAAAGCAAAATGGTTGTCTGCAAAAAGACAGAGAAACTGTGAAACAGAGAAGCTGTGAAAAGAAGAGAAATGAAAAGCAAAGGAGAAAATAAAAGA
Organism: Redunca redunca; assembly: GCA_006410935.1. Taxonomy (NCBI): domain Eukaryota; kingdom Metazoa; phylum Chordata; class Mammalia; order Artiodactyla; family Bovidae; genus Redunca; species Redunca redunca. Next base: position 182,084 of record SJYQ01004500.1, read on the forward strand.
TATACCCATTTGACTGCAGAGTTCCAAAGAATAGCAAGGAGTGATAAGAAAGCCTTCCTCAGTGATCAGTGCAAAGAAATAGAGGAAAACAACAGAATGGGGAAGACTAGAGATCTCTTCAAGAAAATTAGAGATACCAAGGGAACATTTCAGGCAAAGATGGGCTTGATAAAGGACAGAAATGGTATGGACCTAACAAAAGCAGAATATATTAAGAATAGATGGCAAGAAAACACAGAAGAACTGTACAAAAAAGATCTTCACGACCCAGATAATCACAATGGTGTGATCACTCACCTAGAGCCAGACATCCTGGAATGTGAAGTCAAGTGGACCTTAGAAAGCATCACTACGAACAAAGCTAGTGGAGGTGATGGGATTCCAGTTGAGCTATTTCATATCCTGAAAGATGATGCTGTGAAAGTGCTGCACTCAATATGCCAGCAAATATGGAAAACTCAGCAGTGGCCACAGGACTGGAAAAGGTCAGTTTTCATTCCAGTCCCAAAGAAAGGCAGAGTAGTGCCTGGCATGTAATAAATGCTATGCGATCTTTTGTTAACTAGGTGTCTTTTCTTGCTTTCTCAGAATCTGCTCAGGAAATTAATGATGATTGAATACAGACTTTCAGCTTTGTTGTTGAATTCACAAGTGTTGAGCCAGAACTGGTACCTGAGTTTGTACTATAGCTTTGTGTTACCTGGGAGGAGATGTGATCTTTTTTGGTAATTGCAACATATGGATGAATTTAGCTTCTACCTTATATTCACATAATGATGGAAGCCCGTCCTTTTTTCCTAAATGATAAGCATTTTTGAAGGGTCAGCCTGTTCTTGTTGTCTAAATAGCTGGGCAGAATTTTTAATAGTATAAATAAATAATGAAGGCTAACATAGATAGTCATAAATAGCATTTACTATATAAAAGGTGTGCTAAGTGCTTCATATTTGTTGTTTTATTTAGGACCCCCAACAAGCTTATATGCAAGATCATATCATACACATTTTACATTTGTGGAAAAGAAGCTTAGTGAGCATAAAATCACTTGATAAAATTAAGATTCCAGGATTTTTTTTTCCGCCAATTGTTATGCTCTTCTGCTATGCCTTTTTAAAATAAGTGAGTTATCATTAAGTGATGGGCAAGATAACTGGGCTTATATCAGGCAACCCCAGTTCTTACTCCAGCGTAACCAATAACTGGCTGATTGAACTTGAAAAGTTACCTCTTAGGGGATTTTTCACCTGTGTTCTGTGAACTCAGATGATCTCTACCATTCCTTCTATCTCTAACATGATGAGGTTTTAATATTTCTATGATTATTATTTCGTGCTACCCATATCTTTTAAGTATCCAGGTCAGAGCCTCCCTAGGTAAGAAGGTGGTTACAGATTTAATCAGGGCAGAGCTGGAGGCAGCTGTGGACTGGATGAAGCTACCCCCTGTTGCTTCCCTCTCAGTGGGTTTCCAGCAGAAGTAAATGGTGGAAGCTGCCCAAGCCTCAGTTCCAGGATGAGACAAGAGTCTTCTCCTGCTAGGTCTAAGCTGCAGCCTCTCAGAACCAGGGCCTGATGGGCTGGTTTCAGTGCCTGGTATTTATTATCTTTGCAGAACTTTGGCTTGGAGCCTAGAGCCTGGGCATGCAGGGTGAGAGATTAGACATGGGACTCTCATGCATCTAACTTTAAAAAATCTCAGTTACATCAGAAAGAGGGCTCTAGGTAATAGATGGGGTCCTGGGGACAATAGTGTAAATAACAAGCAAATGCACTTAACCATGATGCATCACTGGTCCCAGGGAGCTCGTGGAGCTGGACAGGCTCTCCAGCTGGAGTGCCCAGAGAAAGTCCAGGAGATGGCAGCACTTATAAGTGGTACAGCCCTGAGAACCTGGGTGCACCTTGGAGCCTCCTCTCAGAGGGCTGGCTGGCTTGGGAGCTGGGGGTGTGATGGCACCTCATAGAGCCTGGCCAGAGAAGTGTTTTGTGAAGCAGGTTGGTTGAGTTGGGAAATGAGTGCCTGTCTCAATTCTTGAAGATGCAGGGACAGGGTGGAGTATATTCTGGGCAGAATAGTGAGTTTGATTAGGCAGTGTCCCCTGGTGAGGGGGGTGGGGCATGAAACTAATGGAAGCATAAGTCAACCACAGAGGGGATCTTTTAACTGAAAGATGGACTAGGGATTTTAAACTCAACCACGCTATATGCAGACTAAGAAACTGACACCCTGGGGGAAGACACAACTTTCTAAGGTTGTCCAATTGGTAGGCAGCAGGCCCAGGATTAGATTTCTCAGTGTCCTGGTTCTCAGACCCCTTCTCTACTTCTGTGGCACTTGACTCAAGACAGCTTCCCATAGTGACCTTCCAGGTTTCTAAAGAATATGACCCCTCATCTTCACGGTTGCCATTGTTATTTTATAACCCAATAAGCAATGTGGGTCAGGTCCTATATATTCAACAGCATTATTCACTGTGGTGATGATGAGAAAGCAGGAAGGGAGAAAGAGGAAAGCCAGCTATGTGTGTGTTCATAGGAACATGGGAAACAAGGAGAGAATAGTTCTCTGGTGTGGGCTGCAAGACAGGACAGGAAGATTGTGGAGCAACGTGCCCAGGATACCCACTGGCATGAGGAGCAATATAGTCCCGTAGAAAGACATGGGTCCTGGAATCGAATGACTAAGGCTTGAGTCTCAGCTCTGTTACTTGATGTTGCATGATGTAGAGTGAGACAAACAACTTCCCCAAGGATCTCTTATAGAATGGAGCTAGAATTTGGAAACAACCTAGTGGAATATTAAATGGAAGGAGGCTTTTTGTAACCCCTAAGAGCAATGGCACCCCACTCCAGTACTCTTGCCTGGAAAATCTCATGGGCGGAGTAGCCTTATAGGCTGCAGTCCATGGGGTCTCGAAGAGTCAGACACAACTGAGCGACTTCACTTTCACTTTTCACTTTCATGCATTGGAGAAGGAAATGGCAAGCCACTCCAGTGTTCTTGCCTGGAGAATCCCAGGGACGGGGGAGCCTGGTGGGCTGCTGTCTATGGGGTCGCACAAAGTTGGACACGATTGAAGCGACTTAGCAGCAGCAGCAGCAAGAGCAATGTAAATGAGAAACATTCTGATTTTAATGAAATGAAGAAAAGTTGTATGACTGAGTGACTAAGCACACATGGGTGGAAAAGTGTGCAAAATTGTCTTGTGCTTGGCCTCAGACTGGAGGGGATTTGTGGACAAGGAAAATAAAGAGTCAGGAATAAATTCTAGGCTCTGCACTCAACATGGTATGGGAGGAGAACAGACTGCTGGAAGTGGTAGGTATCAGAGATGGATGGGGACAAGGAAGTTTGTCAGCAGGCACCCCAAGAGTGAGTAGCAGGAGTTTAGATTCCATTTGCAAAATAGAGAGTCAGTTAGCTCCTCTCTGGTGGACTAATATTGATAAACAGAGAATTTTGGAGGATTCAATTGCTACTAGCTAAAAGAATAGATTCATTTATTCATTCTAAGTTTTTTATTGGGTACCCAGCACTGTGTTAGATGAACTGTGTCCATCTAGTGATGAACAAAGGAGACAGGAGGTGGTGACTGGGGAATTTTCCAGGGTCCTGACAGTATTGAAGTGTGATGCGTGTGAGGCTTTATTTACACTCAAGCTTAATTACCAAGAAAAGAAGGGGCATTTTATAATAGGTATTTTCCAAGACGAAGAAAATCCCAGCCAAGGTTGTTAAAGATATCATTCCTGATATCGAGTAGACCCCCATCTAGTTATGAAACCCAGTATTTCCACGCAAAGCCCATGATGACAGAATCCAAAGCAATGCAGACCTCAGATGGATAGTTTTCAGTTAGTTTCATCTTTGAATGGATTACTTCTTCATGCCTCAAGAAACTGGCCTTGGTTTTCAGCCCTATAAGTCATCTTTTTGGGGACCATTGGCCATGTTCATTTATTTCTCTTAACAATCCATTTCAGTTCATACCAATGTACAATTTTTAAGCATCTTTTCTGTACCAGGTTAAAGTATTTCTCTCAGTTCCTGGTCATTGGGTATGGCTGAGTCTGCCATTTTGTTTACCAAATATTTAATCTTCACTCACAAATAACAGAAAACCAAGAGGAACTAGAGAGCCTCTTGATGAAGATGAAAGAGGAGAGTTTAAAAGCTGGCTTAAAAACCAACATTCAAAAAACTAAGTTCATGGCATCCCGTCCTATCATTTCATGGCAAATAGATAAGGAGACAATGGAAACAGTAACAGACTTTATTTTCTTGGGCTCTAAAATCACTGTGGATGGTGACTGCAACCATGAAATTAAAAGATGTTTCTTGGAAGAAAATTATGACAAACCTTGATGGCATAATAAAAAACAGAGGCATCACTTTGCTGATAAAGGTCTGTTAGTCAAAACTATGGTTTTTCCAGTAATCATGTACAGGTGTGAGAGTTTGATCATAAAGAAGGCTGAGCACCGAGGAACTGATACTTTTGAACTGTGGTGCTAGAGAAGACTCCTGAGAGTCCACTGGGCAGCAAGGAGATCAAATTAGTCAATCCTAAAGGGAATCAACCCTGAATATTCATTGGAAGGACTGATGCTGAAGCTGAAGCTCCGATGCTTTGGCTACCTGATGTGAAGAGCCAATTCACTGGGGGAAACTTTCATGCTGGGAAAGATTGAGGGCAAGAGGAGAAGGGGTGACACAGGATGAGATGGTTGGATGGCATCGCCAACTCAATGGACATGAGTTTGAGCAAACTCCAGGAGAGAGTGAAAGACAGGGAAGCCTGGCATGTTGTATAGTCCACGGGGTTGCAGAGAGCTTGAGACAACTGAATGACTGAACAACAACACAAATAACAGGACTCTGGTTTTTAGCTACACATGTTTCTAGGAAGAAATAGCTAGAAAACACAAAGACTGCAGTCTTCAGCCTCCTGGCAGCCAGGTGCGGTGATGCAACTAAGTTTTGGCCAAATGGCTGGAAGTCGATGTGTTGTGTGCATCATCTTGAAAGGTTCCTTCCTTCCCTCTTCATCCTGATGCTGATGACATGGCACTCAGGTGCTCCTGAGCCACTAAGGTGGGTCCACATCTAGGGATGGTGAGGAAAGAGCCTGGAGAAACCTGGATGTCTGATGATCACAGAGCATCTGCAAGATGTCTCAGGAATTCTTTTCCTGGAAGAAAGACACATTTCTACCCCAGTTATAGTGCTATTTTCCGGGTCTCCCATTGCTGCTGAACTAAACCTTAACGGATATGTTGGGATGCATTTCCCTCACTTTGGGGTTAAAAATTCATCCCCTGGTCCCAGGCTGAGCATCTCTGAACCTAATCTTGGCAGATTTCTGGGTCTGTAACTTTTATTTCCCTTCTCTGTGCCTCTGGGCACAAAGCCTCTGAGATACCTGAAGTATTTGTGCTCTGAAAGTCTTTTTGTTGAGTTTAGAGATGAAGAAACTTAGCACAATATGTACATGACAGTGATTAGCACAGAGCTTGTCGAATAACAGCTGCTGAATAAATGTTCAGTCAATCAGTCAGTTCAGTCGCTCAGTCGTGTCCGACTCTTGCTACCCCATGAATCGCAGCATGCCAGGCCTCCCTGTCCATCACCAACTTCCGGAGTTCATTCAGACTCACGTCCATCGAGTCAGTGATGCCATCCAGCCATCTCATCCTCTGCCATCCCCTTCTCCTCCTGCCCCCAGTCCCTCCCAGCATCAGAGTCTTTTCCAATGAGTCAACTCTTCACATGAGGTGGCCAAAGTACTGGAGTTTCAGCGGCTGCAGTCACCATCTGCAGTGATTTTGGAGCCCCCCAAAATAAAGTCTGACACTATTTCCACTGTTTCCCCATCTATTTCCCATAAAGTGATGGGACTGGATGCCATGATCTTCATTTTCTGAATGTTGAGCTTTAAGCCAACCTTTTCACTCTCCTCTTTCACTTTAATCAAGAGGCTCTTTAGTTCCTCTTCACTTTCTGCCATAAGACTGGTGTCATCTGCATATCTGAGGTTATTGATATTTCTCCCGGCAATCTTGATTCCAGCTTCTGTTTCTTCCAGTCCAGCGTTTCTCATGATGTACTCTGCATAGAAGTTAAATAAGCAGGGTGACAATATACAGCCTTGACGTACTCCTTTTCCTATTTGAAACCAGTCTGTTGTTCCATGTCCAGTTCTAACTGTTGCTTCCTGACCTGCATACAGATTTCTCAAGAGGCAGGTCAGGTGGTCTGGTATTCCCATCTCTTTCAGAATTTTCCACAGTTTATTGTGATCCACACAGTCAAAGGCTTTGTCATGGNCAATGTAAAAGGGTTCCCTTTTCTCCACACCCTCTCCAGCATTTATTGCTTGCAGACTTCTGGATCACAGCCATTCTGACTGGTGTGAAGTGGTACCTCATTGTGGTTTTGATTTGCATTTCTCTGATAATGAGTGATGTTGAGCATCTTTTCATGTGTTTGTTAGCCATTATTTAGGTCTTTGGCCCATTTTTTGATTTGAGCATGACTTTACTAGCGTGTGAGATGAGTGCAATTGTGTGATATTTTGAGCATTCCTTGACATTGCCTTTCTTTGGGACTGGCATGAAAATGGACCTTTTCCAGTCCTGTGGCCACTGCTGAGTTTTCCAAATTTTCTGGCATATTGGGTGCAGCACTTTCACAGCATCATCTTTCAGGATATGAAATAGCTCAATAGGAATTCCATCACCTTGAGACTAATTTGAAGAAGTCTTCTCACTTTCGGCTAACAATCTCATCTCTTCCCATTGTAAATGTCCTCCCAACTTTTGAATCAACAACATCTCAAAAAGTGACATATTGCTTTAAAATTTCATCTATATAGCTTTACTTCAGGGAAGAAAAAAAATATATGTATGCATCACTGCTAAGTTGCTTCAGTCATGTCTGACTCTTTGTGACTCTATGGCCTGCCATGCTCCTCTGTCCACGGGATTCTCAGACAAGAATACTAGAGTGGGTTGCCATGCCCTCCTGCAGGGGATCTTCTTGACCCAGGGATCAAACCCTGGTGTCTTATGTGTCCTCATTGGCAGGTGGGTTCTTTACCACTAGTGCCATATACATACAGTTGTCCAGAGTCTCAATGTTCTAGGCCAGCTCTCTCCTAAAGCACAGTCTGTATTTTTTCTCAGTACAAATATGGATCATATATAACCACACTTTAAAAATTACTATGATTGCTCTGTTCTGACAGATTGATTCTTAAGTCACACATGATTTTGTGCAAGGGTTTTGCAGCCAAAATTCTGCTGTCTTCTTTTCCAGCAATATGGCATGGAAATCCATTCTGGTTCCCAGGAGTTTGCCTCTTCATAGCTTCCAGGTGCCACGTGCATTTTCATGGAGACCCAGTGGAGATGATGATTTCACATGATGGAGGGCACTCTGAATACACCCGCGGGCTGGTAGAGGAGATGTTTGCAGGCTACGGGCTACTTGGCACTTCCTACATCACACAGTGCAGGGGCAGGCACACTCAGTCCAGGACAAGGGCTCCTCACAAGGCCAGTTAGTAACATTTGGGTGCTCCCTGGTCCGGTATCGACTTTCCATGGGCTTCCCTGTGGTTCAGTGGTAAAGATTCCGACTACCAATGCAGGAAATGTGGGTTCGGTACCTGGGTCAGTAAGATCTGGAGAAGGAAATGGTAACCCACTCCAGTATTCTTGCTGGGAAATCCGATGGACAGAGGAGCCTGATGGGGCTACAGTCTGTGGGGTCGCAAAGTCTGTGGACATGACTGAGTCCACAAACAACGACATAGACTTTCCACAGCAATATCTGATTTCACAAGCGATGCTGAAAAGGAAAATGAGTTCGAGAATGCACTTCAGCCTCTTAAGTCACATAGCTGCAAAGGTCTCAATCCTCTATTCTTTTTTAAACAATACAGCATGTGAACACTTTCTTTTTTTTTTGCAAAAAGAAAACCTCAGATACTAGAGTCAGAATGAAAGCCTGACTTTACTAACACTCCCCACAACACCCCTAGAGAAAATTGGTTGAAGTTTTAGTGTACATTTGTTGGCGCTTTTCTGTAAGACCCATGAGCGGGTCTGCAGTCTGTGCATCCTAAACAGGGCCGCACTGCTGCATGTACTGTTCCTTGCCTCGCTTTTCTCACCTGGTAATGTTCCCTTCTGTGTTGCTGGCATTCACAGCTGTCTTTTTCTTTCACCTGTACAGATATATCAAGCTCCACTGAACAATTTCTATGGTTGTAGTAATATAGTTTCTTTCCAAACCAGTGTTTTTCTCTTTTTTCAGAAGTTATTTTATTTATTTATTTTTGGCTGCATCAGGTCTTGGTTGAGGCACGCAAGATCTTTCATTGCAGTACGTAGACTCTAGTTGTGGCACACGGGCTCAGTAGTCTGAGCTTCATTGTGGGATCTTAGTTCTTCCACCAGGGATCAGATCTGCATCCCCTAGATTGTAAGGTTGATTCTTTTTTTTTTTTTTTAATGAATTTATTTATTTTAAATGAAACAAAGATGAATATTTTTAATGNATGTTTTTTTGAGAAATTTGTGAGGGAGAAAGTAATCTCCTCGTCCTAATCCTCCGCCATCTTCCCAGAATCCTCCCAAGATGAATATTTTTAATTACAAAAGGTACAATTCACAAAGAAGATAGATATCATAAACCATTATACACCTTCACAACAAAGAAACAAAGATACATGAAGCAAAAATCAGAAGCAAGGTGAATTCTTAACCACTGGATCATCAGGGAAGTCCCTTAGTGAAAATTTGACCCCACAGGCCAATTCCCCCTTTTTCCCAGTAAAGATCTCCCTCCTTTGGCTTGGACAACATAGCGCACATTAGGTACTTGAGTGGCTGCCTCTGCTTCACAGGCCAGTGCACTGCAGGATGAGCATCCATGGCATCTGCATTAAGAAGGAATTCTGTGGTCAGGTGTTGGTGCCAAACCTTGCTTTATCACCCTCATTACTGGCCTCCAGGCCACACCAGCAGCTGCAACAGAGCTGTGAAGAGCCGCCTTTCTTTACTCTGGCTTCCCTCATTTTTTTTAAGAGCCCGCTGGCCAGGACTAATATGCAATAAAACTGATTTGTGCACCTTCCAGGCCTAGCTGAGAACAACAGCCGTGTGCATTAGTTAGGAGGTGTTTAATGGATGATTTATACGATATTGAAGATAAAACTTGAAAGATACATAGGCAGTGCCGACGTGCAACATTCTTGAGGAACAGAGAACATTAAGTGCTTGATTGGCTGAGATGATTTAGAGGGCAGCCCTGGGCGACCATCCAGCCATCTGGACTCTGTTCCGGGAGCTCCTTTCGCCACAGCCACAGCCCCTGATGTGAGTCTGGGGCAGAGCTGGGTTGGGGAGTGGATCTCAAAGGGAACTTCTGCTTCATCTGTGACCGGGGCCTGAGGGCTTCCCTTGCCATGACCCTCTTGGGATGCAGCTTGCATTTCTAGAACTGAGTGCAGTCTGCTGAAGGTGCAGTGCTTCCTGGGGAATGGCCTCTGCTAGGTAAGGTGATTTTGCTCTTTCCTAGAAAAGTTCATTTCAACAGATCAGTGTAGTTAAAAAAAACACACATATGGGGAATCTAGAAAAATGGTACAGATGCACCTATTTGCAGAGCAGAAATAGAGATACAGACGTAGAGAAGAAATCTATGGACACTGAGTGGGGAAAGGGGGGTGGGATGAATTGGGAGATTGGAACTGAAACATATACACTGCTTTATATAAAACAGGTTACTAATGGGAACCTACCAAATATTACAGGGAACTCTACCTGATGCTCTCTGATGACCTAAATGGGAAGGAAATCCAAAAAAGTGGGGATATAAGTATATCTGATTTACTTCATTGTACAACAGAACCTAACACAACATTGTAAAGCAGCTATATGCCAACAATTTTTTTTTTTTAAAGCTAACTGGGTGCCTACTATGTTCAAGGCACAAAGTTAGGTATGGATGAGTAGAGGTGAGCAAGGTTGACAAGGTTCCTGAATGCACAAAACTAGTAGCCTTTCTTCACTGAGGTTTTCCAAACCAACAAAAAAGCCAATGTGGTCTAATAGAAAATATAAATTCAGAATTATCTAGAAGAATTTGGTTGATTACTGACTGTTAGCATGGTAAAGAGATTGAGAAATCATTGGTTTGAAACGTTTTGTTCTTCCCAAATTCACTTTGAATACACATGATCCCTCTTTTTTTCCCCCTTTTTTGGCTGCGCCATGCAGCATGTGGGAATCTTAGTTTCCTAACCAGGGACTGAAATTGTGTCCCCTGTAGTGGAAGTGTGGGTTTTTAACCGCAGGATTGTGAGGGAAATCCTTATATGATCCCTCTTGACTCACTTACCAGAGCCCACCTTACACTCTAGGCTCACTCTTGGCAGAAATTTAAGGTAGGTATGTAGTCCCATCCTCTTCCTTCTCAGAAATCCTTTCTTTCTTTTCTCCTCATGCATCATCCTCCTCTTCCAAACAAAATTCATCAACCCTACTCTGTCTGGGGTCCATCTCAAAGCTCACGGACCCCCACCATTTCCAGGGCTTGCTGCTGCTAAGTCACTTCATCGTGTCCGACTGTGCGACCCCATAGACGACAGCCTACCAGGCTCCCCCGTCCCTGGGATTCTCCAGGCAAGAATACTGGAGTGGGTTGCCATTTCCCTCTCCAGTGCATGAAAATTAAAAGTGCAAGTGAAGTCATTCAGTCGTGTCCGACTCTTCGCAACCCCATGGACTGCAGCCTACCAGGCTTCTGTGTCCATGGGATTTTCCAGGGAAGAGTCCTGGAGTGGGGTGCCACTGCCTTCTCTGATTTCCAGGGCTTATTGGTTTCTATTGAGATTCCCAAGGACAAAATAGCTTCTCAACTCATAAGTATGGTTTCCCCTGGGGTAGAATTTCAATCGGTGGCAGTGACAGATGCTTGGAGAGCAAAAGAGGAGAGGACCCTTCCTGGCTCCTCGAATTTTATGGCACATCTGGACACCAGTTCAGGCTCTGATAACCAGGTAGAGCCTTCCTATTTCCTGTCCCTCCTAGACCACTGGAGTAGGTCCAGCTCAGGAACCATGAGTGTCTGCTTTCAGGATGCAACTCACAGCCTCTTGGGTCTATAATCCTGTTTGCCTCCAAACTCTTGGTTCTGGGAATCCAGTCAGAAAAGAGAAGTTACTAATCTTATTTTAAGAAACCTGGCTATTGCAAATGGAAATCTGAACTTACCCAAAGGATGAAATGGGGAAACATGTTGGTCATTATAGAAAAACAAAGACATCTGACACCCTAGCATGAATTTGGGAGAGAAAGGGATTAGTGACTCTAGGGTGGTGACTGTGTGCCAAGCCACACATGAGCTCATCTATATGCTCATAACCACTGAACAGATGAAAATTTCGAGGACTGGAGTGGTTAAGTGACTGGATAAGTTCACCTTGTTAGTCAGTGTCAGGGTCCAGAATGTACTTGGGCTGCTTGTCACTTAAGATGAGCAAAGTCAGCCAAGCTTTTCTGAATGTCTGGAGTGAGGCATCATTCGTAGGGAGGAAGGCACAAGGCGCTGCCTGGCCCATCTCCTGGGACCACACTGTGGCTTCCTGGCTACCTGTCTTCTCTCCCCACCCTCATAGCCGTTCGTTCATTCTGCACTGCTCTGGCCAAGGAAAGAAAGATGCAAGCTAATTAACCACATTCCTTTTTTTTTTTTTTTTTTTAATGAAAGAAGAGAGAGATCCAATAATAACCTCATCTTTTTGAAAAATGGCCACACTCTGGCCTCTCTGCACCCAGCAGTTCCAGGGTCAGAATACATTACAGACAGCATCAATATTTCCAACAAACAGTGAATGACCACAGCCAAGGCATTGTGATAGGCTGCAGAGAGAGGAGACTATCAGTAACTCTTGAGTGGTTAATTTAATACAATTTAATTATAGTATGCTGAGATCGACATGTGCTAGATATTGTAAAGGATGGTAAAAAGATTAAGATACAAGCTAAATCAAAAAGTCTCATTGTCTAGTTTGAGATGTAGGATATATTAATGAAAAGTATGTTAAAATATAAGATAGCAAATAAGTAGGGACTGAAACATTAAAAAGTCAAACACTAGACTTGTCTTCAGAAGGCCTAGAATCAACTCTTAGCATTGCTACTCGCTGTGCAGTCTTAAGCCAGTCACTGAACCTCTCTGAGCCTCATGTTTCTGTATTGTAGAGATGACAATTCTAACTTCACATGGTTATTTTGGGAAATAAATGAAAGATATGATGAATGTAAAATTAAACTTTATATTTGATATGTTTCTGGTGTTTTTCAGTTTCATTCAGTTGTGTCTGACTATTTGCAACCCCATGGAATGCAGCACTTCAGGCTTCCCTGTCCTTCCCTATCTCCTAGAGTTTGCTCAGACTAACCATTGAGTCAATGATGCCATCCAACCAGCTCATCCTCTTCTGTCTCCTTCTCCTCCTGCCTTCAATCTTTCCTAGCATCAGAGTCTTTTTCAATGGTATATAAATACAGATTAAAAATGAGATATATAGCTCTAGGGCTGAACATGTTGGTTAATTTTCAAAAATGCCCAAAAGCAACCACCTCTTTGGCTCATACTTTTGTGAGTCGGTAAATCGGGCCACAGTCCGATGTATGGTTCTTCTCTATAAATATCTGGAGTCAGTTGGTGGGTTGGCCAGAGGGTGGATGATCTAGGATTGCCTCACTCACAAATCTGGTGGCTAGCAGGCTCTTGGCAGGGGTGATGTGGATCAGTGGGTCATGCTTCCTTTCATCACCATCCAGCAGGTTAGCTCAGGCTTCCTCACACACTTATCTGAGTTTGAATCTAACAGACTGCAAAAGCAAGAAGTGTTAGTTGCTCAGTTGTAAGTCCCAGCTAAATTGGCACCAGAGTCTCTCAGAAAGGGACAGAAAATAACTCGTCTTGTATATTTTTTCACTACAGGGGTGTGAGACATCTATGTGAACCTGGGAAAATGAACAACATTATATTATGTTGGCTCAATACTTTTAATATTAACCAAGAAATTCACTGTATTCAGATTTCACCAGTATTTCCACTAAGGTCCTGTTGCTATTTCAGGGTCCAGTTTGGGATACCACCTTGTGTTTAGCCATCGTGTCTTCTTGTTTTCTCCTGATCTGTGACAGTTTCTCATTTTATCTTTGTTTCAGAAATGTCAAGGTCATGAAAGAGTATTGGAATTTTGCAGAATATGCTTCAATTTGAGTGTGTCTGATTTTTCCTTATGATTAAACTGGGCTTATGGATTTGGGTGACGAATACACCCTTTTCATCACTCGTAGCAAGGGGTATGTGATCAACAGGACTTTGTTAATAACACTGGTGATGACCATCTGTTAAAGGTGGTGTCTTCACTGTAATGTTACTAATTTTTTTCCATACTCTATTCTTTGGAAGAAAGCCCAGCCCACATTAAAGGAGAAAGAGATTAAGCATGATACAGCTTTTTTTTTTTTTAGTAAGACTTTAAAATTTATTATTATTATTACCCATGTCACACGACATGTGGGATCTTGGTTCCCTGAACAAGGATTGAACCCTCGCCCCCTACATTGGAAGTGTGTAGTATTAACCACTGGACTGCCGTGGAAGTCCCAGATAGAGCACTGTTGTTTTTTTTTTAACTTTTTATTTTTTGATAATTGTGGGTGTGCATGCAGTGGTCTTCTCTGGTGGCTTGGTGGTAAAGAATCTGCCTGCCAATTCAGGAGATGCAGGTTTGAACCTTGGGTGGGGAAAATCCCCTGGAGAAGGAAATGGCCAAGCCACTCTAGTATTCTTGCCTGGGAAATCCCATGGACAGAAGAGTCTGGTGGGCTATAATCCATGGGGTTGCCAAGGAGTGAGACATGACTTAACAACTAAATAGCAACAATGGCAACAACAATGTGATTTTAAGAAATAACACAGAACATTTCTGGATACCCTTCACCCAGTATCTCCCAGTGATAACCACTTGTATTGCTATAGTGCAATTTCATCACCAGGAGATTGACATTGATATAATCAAACCACCTAATTCATATTACACCAGTTTATGTGGACACATTTGTGTGTGTGTGTGTGTGTGTGTGTGTGTGTTTAGGTCAGTGCAGTTTCATAGTTTCACTGGTGGGTAGATTTGTGTGATCAACACTATAATTTAGGCACAGAAAATTTCCATCATGTCCAGGATTCCTAATGTTATCTTCTTATAGCAGCCCTTGGTTATTACTAATCTATCTTCATTTCTATGATTTTGTCCTCTCAGGAATGTTATATAATGGAATCATACAGTGTATAGTTTTTGAGGGGTTGGATTTCTTTTTACACAGCATATTTCCCTTGAGATCTACCCAAGATGTTGCCTGTATCCATATGTATCCCTGTTGGTGGCTGCATAGTATTCCATGCTGCCAGATGGACCAGAGAATATTTAATCACTCACACACCGAAGGACATTTGGGTTGTTTCCAGGTTTTGACTATTGTGAATAAAGCTGCTATTGGTTTTTGTGTGAACAAAAGTAGTTATTTCTCTGGGATAAATGCCTATGGCAGATTGATTCTGAATAGAGTCCAGAGCATTAGTGGTTTTGCTCTTTTCCTCTTGACGCCTCATATGATCTCGATGCCTAGTTTGGGCTGGTGTCTGTCTATCTATAGCACCTCCATTGCCCCTTACCAAGGATGCTGAGCAAGCAGATGAGGTGGTGCTGCTGTCTTTCAAATTGGAGGGAAGGGACTTTGTTTCTCCTCTCTTGATAGTCTTCAGTAATGACTGGGCTTGGCTGCCCAGTAGGAAGAAGTCACCTTGATTCTGCAGGGGAACAAAATCAAGGCTTCTATCAAGCACTCTATCCTGGCATTCCCTGCCTCTTGGACTGCCTGTGGCAGCACTAGGGGAAACTTACCTCTGGGAAGTCTCAGGGAGGCTCTGGGAACCATGGATTTTTGCATCTATGTTCATCAGTAATATTGGTCTCTATTTTTTTTTTTTTTCTTTTTGGTGATGTCTTTTTTCTGGTTTTGGTGTCAGGATGATGCTGGGATCATAGAATGAGTTTGGAAGCATTCCTTCCTCTTGTGTTTTAGGCTAGTCTGAGAAGGATAGGTGTTAACTCTTCTCTAAATGTTTGGTCTGATGGGGTTTCTGGGAGATACTATGCAAGAGGCACTGCCCTTCTCTTCTCCAGGCAGAGTCCATTGGAAGAGTGAATCCTATGCTCCCCCGATGCCTGTAGCTTAGCTGGGGACACTTTGTGAGACAGAGGTTCTGCCGAGTTTCATTTAAAATGAGAGATATCAGTACTGTCCCCAATCCTGCTTGGTCACCAAGGTATTGACAGCTTTTGAGTGATGTCAAATTCTGGTCACTACCCTAAAGGCACTGAATGAAAATTTTCAGAAGGGAGACAGGAATCTATATTTTACCAACTTCCCATATGATTTGATGAGCAGCCAGATGTGAGAATGGTACCCCAAATGATGTCTACACTTATCCCTCAGGATGAAGGATGAGGAGAAACAAAGGTAGAAAGGTGCCTTTATTTTTATACCCAGTATCTTCATCCCATAAAATTCTGAAGTTTTCTGTATGATCTTGTTCTCATAATCTCCCCATCCAGGCAAGGTAGCAAGAAAAATGCCACACAATTTACAGTACTTTTGAGAGAAGATGAAACACAATTGGAATATTTTCTCAAAATTTCTTCCTTTACAGAAATATTTAGAAATTATTCATCCAACAAAAAAGACAGTTGGAAAAATGAAAAAATTTGGATTCCCAAGGAGAGGCCAATGATGACCATGGTATTTTCTCACAGCCACATTTTTGAAAGAGACTTCTCTGCTCACCATCTCTACTTAGCTCCTGTGTGTGTGCGTGCTCAGTCATGTCTGACTCTTTGCAACTCCCCGGACTGTAACCTGCCAGGTGCCTCTGGCCATGGGATTCTCCAGACAAGAGTACTGGAGTGGGATGCTATTTCCTTCTCCACTGCTTATCTCCTATTCTCTACTTAGTGTGCCTGAGTCTGACGTTCCTTCCCATCATTGCCCTCAAATAGTTCACACAAGCTAGCATTTATTGATGTCTGCCATGTTCCAGTAATTTAAAACACATATCTGGTCATCACACCGGCCCTACAGAATAGGAACTCTGGGCTTGATTGTCCCTGTTTGAGAGAAGAGAACCCTCAGGAGCAGAAAGGTTGATTCCCCCAAGTGTCACCACTTACAGATGTAGAGGTCAGGTCTGAGATGCCAATAGTCTGATTCTACCCTGCACTTTCCTATCCTAGGGCTTAAAGCAGTCCCTTTCCTGAGTAAAGTTAGATGGGTGGGGAGGATCTGGGGGCCACAGGTAAGGTGCAGAAGTCAAAATGGGAGATTGAGACTCAGAAGCAAAGATCTCCCCCTTGATCCTGGATTGGGAGGAACATGGCAACTCCACTGCAGTTCCCTTAGCTCAGCCTGGAGAACGTAAGAAAGTAATAGAGAGATTGTTCTGACATGTCATGATGGCTTGACAGCCTCAGTCTCCACCACCACCTCCTTTAAATCACTGAGTTGGAGAAAGGGAAGGAAGAAGGGGAAATAACTCTAGGTTTGAGGAATATTTTCTTTAAAGCAGGTAGTCAAATGGCCCCACCACCAGACAAGCGGATCACATACAGATGATTTAACTGCAATATTGTCGAGTTCATGGAGTGAAGAATTCCCATTCCCATCTCTGAGAAGACTGGAACTAAATAAAGTTGAGCTGGCTTTTGACAGTGCAGTGCTCGAGAATCTATTTGAGTTCCTATTTAAAGGCACATAACCTTATTTCAAATTAGTTTCTCTGGGTTTGGCTAAGACACTCCAAGGTATCAAAATGTACATTTCCTTCTATTGTGAAAATCTTCTTTGCTTAGATGTTTTCCAAATATGTCTGTAGCAGGCTTTTAAAAAATCTGTGGAGAACTTGCAGACTGCACAAGCTAAGGTTGGGAATAATAATAATAATACCAATAATAATAATAAT
This sequence comes from Redunca redunca, assembly GCA_006410935.1. Taxonomy (NCBI): domain Eukaryota; kingdom Metazoa; phylum Chordata; class Mammalia; order Artiodactyla; family Bovidae; genus Redunca; species Redunca redunca. Next base: position 199,190 of record SJYQ01004500.1, read on the forward strand.
AACTATTTTTTACTTTAAGTACTTTCTTGTGTTATTTCATGGAAATCTTCACAAAAACCTTATAGAGAAAATATTGTTATTATTCTTAGCTCGCTAGTGAAGTGACTGAAGATCAGAGGGGTTAGGCCACTTGCAAAGTCACATAGCTGGTGAAGGAGATAAATGAGTGTGCTAGCATTCTGGCCAATCTATAAATAATGTAGATGTAAGCTTTTCTACTTGAAGCATGGGTAACCCAGGATACCCAAATTCCAAATTTGGGGACTTAGGGACTTAACTATAGTGTTATGACATGTGTTCTCTTAGGCTGGGCTCCAGTTTGGACTAGAAGGTTTTGTTTCTGGGTGAAGTAGTTGAGTGAGGAATAGCTCTGCTTCGTGACCTTGGAGTACGAAACATCGAGTCCTTGCTTCAGTTTTTTTGCCTGTGATAAAGATGAGAAGCCTCATACCCTGGGTTTGATATATCTAGGGAACTCATATCCCACCTGTGTTTAAGGAATCTCATTGTAATTAAAAACACGTGGGCAGGCCCAGTGAGAGCTCTGACTAGTAGAGCCCTTGGAGAAGGGCTGATTGGCTGAACCAGGGTCCTGACTCCACTGCCTGGCCCTGGGTACTCTGAGTCTCCAGACCCCCTCAACTCCCACACCCCAGCCTCAGTTTCCAATGTCAAGACAGCAGAGTACTCTGGTCCTGTGGTTGGTTATTCCTTTTAAACTCCGGGCTTGGCCAGACTTTCTTCCCAACCTGGAGTCTTAATCACAGGGAGCGATTACACCAGAATAGAACGACAAATCGGGATCAATACAGAGAGGCGACTGTCTACTGGAAGAAACACAATTTATGGCTTGGCTGGATTATGCTTACCAGCCAAGAACAGCGGTAATTCCAAGCAACCCCACTGACTGGGATCAATCATGGCATTTTATTACTTTGCTAAACCCTGCTTGCTCCCTACCCCCAACCTCTGTCTTATTAGAACCCAATCTTCAAGGAAAATATTGCACTTGTTATCAAATTTTAGAAAGAGAATTTATGGCAAAGGGAGATTGATTTAAAGACTTTTAAAAGGGGAGCGGAGGGTGGTGGGAAGGTAAATTTTGCTGCGTCTTTTAGATTGGTTCTTTTGCTTATCTCTTCATTTTATGACATAATCTGTTGTAGCATTACCCAGGGTCCTCTGGGCTGATGCTTCTTGCCCAGCATTAGATAAGGGGGAGATATTGTCAGGGTGTAAAGTTTAAAGCCTGTGGCAAGGGCTCATTTTTCTCATTTCAGGCAAGGGAGAAAGGATATAAAATGGAAAGCAAGCAATCAATAAAGAAGAAAGATAGAGATCTTCCCCAAAAGGGGTGGGGCGGGGAGAAAAGAAATCCTCACCTCACTGACTGCTCTTCTAACTAAGACTTTAACAGGCGGATAATGAGCCTACACATCCTCTGGTCAGGGCAGGGACTGGAGACCCATCTCCCATTGCCAGCATGATCCACTCAAAGCCTGAATAATAGGGGCACAGCTTCCATTAGGAGCTCTTGGATTTTTTGTATAAAACCCAGCCTTCATCACGCCTATTGCGTGCATGCGTGCTTGGTCACTTCATTCATGTCTGACTCTGCATCCTGCTCCTCTGTCCCTGGGATTGTCCAGGCAAGAATACTGATGTGGGTTGCCATGCCCTCCTCCAGGGATCTTCCCGACCCAGGGATCAAGCCTGTGTTTCCCGTGTCTCCAGCATTGCAGGCAGATTCTTTACCACTGGGCCACCTGGGAAGCCCCCTCATGTCTGTTAGTCAATCTTTAATGTAAAAGCAGCATGGTTAATTACTTATCCAGTGAGTGGGGTCAGGAATCTTGGCAGTTTATTCAAATCAGGTAATAGATGCAGTGCTTCTATTTGTCTTAAGTGGACAGAGTCACCCTCAATTACCCATGAGACAATAAAAGAAAAAGTAGAACTACTCTTTGGTTAATCCTAGAGTTTATGATAGTCTAGTCTGATTTAATGACCCTACACTCACTCTGTTGTTAGAAAATCAATATTTTCCTAAGAAACAGTAGGGACTGCCATAAATACACCCCTGGTTATATGAACCTTTGGCCACAGAACTTACACGCTGCAGAGGCCATAATGAGTGGCAAGGAAACAGCCTTCAGAAGCAGCGAGGGAGCCAGGCACCCCATAAAGAAGACCGCACACCTGTTTATGAACTCAGCCCATCAGAGACTAGAGGCAGCTTCCCTGTGACTGTCAGGGATCTGGGGTTGCTCTGTCATTGATTTTTACCTGTGGGGTTCCTGGTTGTATGTACCACCGATGCTGGAGCAATAGGGGCATAGTAGACAGGAATGTATCATTAAGGCCAGGTAGGATCCCTAGGGAGGCTCCATTCCCTGGTGGCTCAGAGGTTCAAGTGTCTGCCTGCAATGCGGGAGACCTGGGTTCGATCCCTGGGTTGGGAAGATCCCCTGGAGAAGGAAATGGCAACCCACTCCAGTATTCTTGCCTGGCAAATCCCATGGACAGAGGGATTTTGCTTTAGGGATTTTAGGATCCCTGGCAGCAGGGTATTATGCCACGCACACAGGGCTAGCAATCAGAAGACTGAGTTTGATCCTTCTACCACTTTCCTGCATAAGCTGGAGCCGGTCATGAAGCCCCATTTTACAGAGGAGGAAACTGAGACTCTGGTGGATTTATTACAGCTAACACGCTGAGTAGTTATGAGTTTTAAAAAAGATAGATAGATCTTGTGTTGATAGATAGCCAGTGGGAATTTGCTGTGTGACTCAGGGAGCTCAAACTGGGGCTCTGTGACTATCTAGAGGAGTGGGATGTGGTGGGAGGCGGAAAGGAGGTTCAGGAGAGAGGGGACCTATGTATACCTTCGGCTGATTCATGTTGATATATGGAAGAAAGCAACACAATTGTAAAGCATTATCCTCCAATTAAAAATCAAAAAAGTTAAAATGTTAAAAGAAGATATGTGTGGGATATTTGTCATTTATTTCAGTTATCCAGCATCTAATATTCTTTCCAATGTTCAAAGAATTTTGCATGCTATTGAATCATAGTGGGAATTAGAGCCCTGTTTCTGCCATAGAATTAGAAAACACCACACAATTGTTTTTCCAACCTCCTTCAGAGTTAGGGCTCCTCTGCCCAAAGCATAAATTGTCAGACAAACACATCTGCTGCTGATTTGATTCAGGATTGGTGAGGTCAAGAAGCAAGGACAGTAGGTCAGCTTTTGGTGATGGTAGAGATGATGGAAGCATCTTGGTCCTTAAGTAGTGGCTATAGCCACCATCCGATGCCAGTGGTGCTAGCAGCACGGCCACACCAGCTCAGGAGTCTGGAGTTTCACGGAGGCACTGAGTTATCCTCACCAGATCACCCTGTGGAGGGATTCTGAATGCCATTTCTGGCCATGTAGGCTCAGATCCCCTCTCCTCAGGGGTCCTGTGCACACTGTCATATGTCTTTTATTATGAAATGTATCCTTTGGTCTGAGGGAATGATACGGGGATTTGTTACAAAGCTTCAGATGTTCTACAAGGTCTCAAATGATGGAGCTGGCAAATGGACTGGGGATAAAATGGCAATGCAATACCCCAAATATGTATGAAGTAGATTTATCTGGAATCACTGCTTCTTCCAGCCAAAAGGAATCCAGTGTCGTCAGTTCATCACCAACTGGCTATTGGGTTTGAGGGGTGGTACCATACATGGGACTTAAGATCAATCTTTGTTGCTGACAAGTCAGCCATCCAGAAGCATAGTGACTCTCAGGCTTGGTGAGAAGGAGCCCGTGCCGTTGGACCCATGCGTAGCCTCCACCTCCGATGCACGACTGCTCCATTCATCAGCCCATTATGTAAGCAGTGTGGTGGTGGGCACTTCGCTGGCTGAGTCTTCCCATCCACCTGCTTGTTGAGTACTTCCCCTGGTGTGGGGGCTCTCTTTCCTACAAACTCCATGCCTACTCTCATGGGTCCACACACAGGCTTCTTTCCCAGGCTTCTCTCCCTGACCTTTCACAATGACCCCTTCCAGGTCCTCAAGCAACCAATTTTTCCATTCTCTGCTGTCTAAGAATGCATGTGCTATAGGCTAAGTTGCTTCAGTTGTGTCCAACTCTTTTGTGACCCCATGTACTGTATGTAGCCCACCAGGTTCATCTATCCATGGGATTCTCCAGGCAAGAATACTGAAGTGGGTTGCCACTTTCTCCTTCAGAGGATGTTTCTCACCCAGGGATCGAACCCAAGTCTCTTACGTCTCTTGCATTGACAGGCAGGTTCTTTGCCACTAGCGCCACCTGGGAACCTAAAGTCAGGTTGCTTCATCCTCCATACACAAATTTACTGCTCAGAACTCTGCCCACCAAAGGGTTTTCCACTCTTTGCTACTTTTCACGAATGTTCCTGATGGGGGCTATTTCATGGCAGCACTCCCTTTCATGCTGGTAGCAAAATAACAAGCTGACCCTTTCATGAACCAAGCCTGGGTGTTATTCTGTCCATTCAGCAGGAGAAGCCAGAGGTATGAGCTGCCTGAGATGTTTGATGCAGTAGCAGAAGTTGGCATAAGGAGGTCTAGGCCACCCTGCCTTGTGTAATGATTACCGCTGTATCCATTCACCTGTGCCCTATCCAGCTCACCTTTGACACCTAGAATAACGTAATCATTGATACTCCACAGTCAACTGGCTTAGCAGTACTCCCAGGCCTGTTGTTTTTTTTAAATGCTGAGTGATAGTCATTGTAATGCTTTGCTGTAGATGCCTCACTCTTGCTCCAGAGTCCTACAGCTCTGCACCTCAATTCAGCAACGCTGGCTTTTAGAAACGCCATAGAGCATCCTTATCTACCATGTAAAGTGAAACTTACTCAGTTGTGTCTGACTCTTTGTGACCCAGGGGCAATACAGTCCATGGAATTCTCCAGGCCAGAATACTGGAGTGGGTAACCTTTCCCTTTTCCAGGGGATCTTCCCAACCTAGGAATTAAACCCAAGTCTCCCACATTACAGATGGATTCTTTACCAGGTGAGCTACAAGGGTAGACCAAGAATATTGGAATGGGTAGACTATCTCTTTTCCAGTGGATCTTCCCGACATAGGAATCGAACTGGGGTCTCCTGCATTGCAGGTGGATTCTTTACCAACTGAGCTATCAAGGATGCACCATGAATATCTCTAAAAGCCATCAGAGCTGATGAATCACATGGGCCAAGCATTGGGGCACTTTTCCAAGTTTTGTAGAGCCCTCTTTTGTTTTGTGTATGCATGCTTGTCTGACTCTCTGCAGCCCCACCAGCCTCCTCTGTCTGTGCAAGTTTCCAGGCAAGAATACTGGAGTGGGTTGTTAGCCCTCCTCCAGGGGATCTGCCTGACCCAGGGGTCGATCCAGCATCTCCTGCATTGGCAGGTAGATTCTTTACCACTAGTGCCACCTGTTACTACTTAAAACTGACAGTCTTCCAAGCCACTGGGTAAATGCATCACTCCTAAGAGTTGTGTTTGCCCTCCTCAAAAATCCCCAAAAGACTACCAACTGCTAGGCCTTTTTCTAAATGGTGAAGTTGCACGTACAATAACTTGAGTGTCACCTTGGAGAGAAAAAATTGACATGCAGCAGACCACTAGCCCCCTAACATTTTCCCTGATGCAACAGGCTTCCCAGGTGGTGCTAGTGGTAAAGAATCCACCTGCCAGTGCAGAGATGTGAGATGCCCAGATTCGATCGCTGGGTCGGGGGAAGATCCCTTGGAGTAGGAAATGGCAACCAGCTCCAGTATTCTGGCCTGAAAAGTTCCATGGACAGAGGAGTCTGGTGGGCTATAGTCCATGGGGCCACAAAGCGTTGGACATGACTGAGCGTGCACACACACACACACACACACACACACACACCAAGCTCCTTATTCTTTGCAGATTGACTTCCAGTAGCCAGTGCATATGTGTCTTTCCAGAGTATCTGAAGTTCTTTCCACATTTTGCTCCTCAGGTATGATTAATATGGTTCTGAAGAGCATCTGCCTAGATATATTGATTCTAGGTCGCAGAATCCCGTGCCTTTTCTAATGTTAGCATAGGAAATTGCCATGCCTGTGAATTCAGCCATGTTTAGAATTCTGGCATTTGAAAAGCAGATTAGGGACCTGACTTTCAGCAGTCCTCTTTCCATCTGCAGGTCAGGACATTCATAGGGGTTTGTGTCCTATATGACTATAAAGTTTCATATTTCACCCCATTTATTATCAGTAATGGGATCCTTGTCATCTGACCAGCAAGGGATCTAACTTCAGAATCCCATTCCAAGAATATCCATTTTGATACCATTTCTGGTGCCAAATGACTTAATATGGATTTCCCAAGGGGACATTGAGACAAAGGCAAAAAATGCAAGGATTTTATTTGGAGTCAGCCGTGTCTGACTCTTTGCAGCTCTATGGACTGTAGCCCACCAGACTCCTCTGTCCATGGGATTCTCTAGGCAAGAATACTGAAGTAGGTAGCCCTTCCCCTTTCCATGGGATCTTCAGTAGACAGTAAAGGAAGAATGCCAATGAAGACTGTGTTCTCAGGCAAGTTTCCAAATGAAGGATGATTTTGCTGGTAAATCTAGAAGCCAGTATGGAATATGCATCTCAAAGTTATCCTGCCTAAGAGGTGAGGGAGGAAGGCTATTTATCTATCAACCTCTGTTAGCCTCTGTTAGTCATTGGTTGAGGGCTGCCCTAGTGGGACAATTCCCTGACACTTCAAGCTAGAGTGAACTTCAGCAGCCAAAGAGTTTGGGTGCTAACAGTTGGAATTGACCCCAAACTCACTCCAATATTCTTGCCTGGAGAATCCTATGGACAGAGGAGCCTGGTGGGCTACAGTCCATGGGGTTGCAAGAGTCAGAGAGAACTTAGCAACTGAACAGCAACAAATATGGAAATGATGGGCCACTAGGAGGGTTTGCTCCACCACTGGTCAGCTATCTCTGAGCAGGAACAGGCCAACAGAGGTGAGAAGATGTGGAGACTGCAAGGCCTGGTGTCTGGTAGCACTGTTTTCAACTCAGAGGGGAATATCCATCACACAGAATTCTTAGGACAGCCTTGCTCATAGCAGGTGTTCAGTAAATGAATGCTGATCATTTGATGTCCGAGGGACCTAAGGGAAGCAGGGTGCTAGGAGGGATCTAGTAGATAGACATCACTGGAGAGCTGGCTTCTGCTGCCCAAGTGCTGGCCTAAAGGATGGCCCATGTGCTCTAGGTCATGATACGCATCTTTGTAGCCAGAGCACTGCTGCTCAAAGAATTCTCTAGGAAGGAGTGAGTCCATTCTGTCTTTTCTGTCCTATGGCTTGAAGCAAGTCTTCCGTGCACAGAGGCTTCCTGGTCAGCAAATCTGGTTGAATTGTGTGGCCCATGGGGCCTCAGCATCTCCTGCAGTCACTTGCCCAGAGGCTCTTGGTTCTGCCTCCTGGGAATCGAACCTAGGAAATAGGAAGAGAGGAAGTGGCTAGGGAAAGAATGAGCAATTACAAATGGCAAGCACCAGCCCCAAACATGCAATTAATTTTCAAACAGGCTATTTACAACCTGTCAGACAGAGCCTGTTGGGAGTGGGGAGTATGCAGTGTGGGAATGGTCAGGGCTCCAGGAGGCAGGCCCAGGAGTGGCAGAGTGGACCAGGCCCCGAGCAGTGTGAGGCTGAGACACAGAGGCATGGTTGTTGTTGCCCAGTCGCTCAGTCATGACTCTTTGAAATCCCATGAACTGCAGCACACCAGGCTTCCCTTCCTTCACCGTCTCCCAGAGCTTGCTCAAACTCATGTCCACAGAGTCTGTGATGCCATCCAACCATCTCATCCTTTGTTGCCCCCATTCTCCTATCTTCAGTCTTTCCCAGCATCAGGGTCTTCTCCAGGCATGATGGAGCTGGTGACTGGGAGAGAATGGTAACGGGCAGCCAAGATCCCCTCCCCACCCCCGACCTTCCTTCTTGCATCTGATGCCTCTCCTCCAGGAGCTAGTGCCTCACCATCCTGGTCATGTGCACCATGTCCAGCACCTTCCCAAACTCCCACCTTCATCATCCTGCTCCTCCCTTAGTTTCACCTGGTTCTCAGCTCAATATCCACTATGCCATACAAAACTGCCCTAACTGCCTTGTCCGCCCTGACCACTCGCTTTCTGAAAATTGGAAAACTTTTGCCACTGTTTGCCAAACAAGTGTCTGTTTGCCATTCAAGTTTCACAGGATTTGTTGTTAATGTCTTACCTCTAGTTCAAGTTCATTGACTTATGTTTTACCTATGTGTTTTCTCCTGATCTTAGTTCAGTAAGTAGCACATAGAAGATGTCTCTGATTTAATCATCATAAACATCAGCTTCCTGTTTACAAAATGAAACTCAAAATAGTACTGTCTGCTTTTCTTTAGCGTTTTTATAAACATTGATAAAGTCCAAGGTATCTATTTTTATTTATTTATTTATGGTGTACTGGGTCTCCATTGCTGCATGCAGGCTTTCTCTAGTCGTGACGAATGGGGGCTACTGTCTAGTTGCAGTGCACAGGCTTCTCTTTGCCATGGCTTCTCTCGTTGCAGAGCATGGGCTCAGTAGTTGTGGTTCATGGGCTTTGTTGCTCCGCGGCATGTGTAATCTTCCTGGACCAGGGATCAAACCTGTGTCCCCTGCACTGGCAGGTGGATTCTTAACCAAATACCAGGGAAGTCCCAGTACTTTCTTCTTAGAGTCTCAGTGGGGGCTGTGGAGATCAGTATTAGCCAAGTGCTCAGCATTGGGCCTAGTAAGCAGTGAGAACTCAATAAAGTGATCAGCCATTGCTTGCAGAGTTCTTCATAGCCGCCAGGGCTCAGGGAAAGTCACAGTGGTCAGGCCACCCTTTCATTTCTTCCACATTTTGATTCATTTAAGTTAAGACAGGAAAAACCTATTTGATTGCAAGATGTATTTTAGAATAATTTTTTTGCAAGCCTTTGGGCCTGGAACTATGTAAATTAGTTCAATATGGTCAAGATTTAGAAATTTTCTCTGTGCTCATTAGCATGGAATTTGAGAACTGCTATCTGTGTTTGATTCAGGTATTTTGGTCAGCTTCATTTTCTAAAGAGATTGTTCAAGCCATTCGTGATCATTAGACTTAGTGAAATCCTCAAAGGCATGTCTGTGTTAGGAGAAGCAGCAGGGGCATTATTGCCAAGCTGGACTGAATGTGCTGGAGATGAGAACACTTGACGACGCCCATTAGTGATGGCCTTGACAGATACTACACCTGCTCCTATTTTAGGATTGACTTTGCTTAGTTGGATACAAGATTGGGGCAGCTGTCCCCTCTGAGCCCCTCTTAAAAAAAAAGAAACAAAACCCAGTCCTAGAATCAGACTGGTATTTGGATCTTAGCTAAGACTTGACACTGCATTTTCTTTTATTTTTAAACCACTTGTCCTCCAGAATCTTCCTCCATCCTTCTCCTTGCCCTGTATCCAGGACACTGATCTCTACGACTGTGTTGGTATGTCCTTTTTCCCGCTGGCCTTCACTAGAGTTTAGTCAGTGGGAAGCACTGGCAGGAAATCAGAGTGAGGTCAGGATACTTTTTTCTGATTCTCTCCTTCCTGGCATGTAGATTGGTAGACTGATTCCTTTATCCAAGGCCACAGCTCCCATTGGGTGCCCTTTCCTACAGCTTACCCTGGATTCCAGTTACCATTCACTCCTTTTCCCTTAGGGCTGTGTGATGGGGACATCTGTTGTGTATTTCTTAATCCTTTGCTGTAGTCTCTTAACCTTGCTCATAACCTTGTAAACGATGCCTGTGGTAAACTTTGCTAAATCATTCAGTTGTATCTCTGATGTCTATGAGGCAGAACAGCACAGTGTTTAAGAGTGGAGGGTCTGTAGTCAGATCAGCTGGGTTCATATGTTGACGTTTGGGGCTTCCCTGGTGGCTCAGTGGTAAAGAATCCATCTGCAATGTGGGAGACCTGGGTTTGATCCGGGTGTCAGGAAGATCCCCTGGAGGAGGCCATGGCAACCCACTCCAGTAGTCTTGCCTGGAGAATCCCCAGGGACAGAGAAGCCTTGCGGGCTACAGTCCATGGGGTCACAAAGCACTGGACATGACTGAAGTAACTAAACACATGTTGACTTTTAAAGAAGCTGTGTGATCTTTTACAGTTACTTCACCTCTGGGTGCCATGATTTCCTGTAACATGAGACTAATCAGGTACTTCTACAACTGGCTTACAATGAGGATTAAACAAGACACATAAAGCTCTTCTAAGTTCGTCTGTGTCTAGTGAGAGAGAAGGAGAAGTACAGGAGGATAGGCTAGAAAGAAGCAATAGCATAAACGGAGACTCAGGGGCAGGCAGGAGGGAGATTTGTGCAGAAATGAAACTCATCTAAGAAAAAATTTCCTGAGAATAAGATCATCGAACTACAGCTAAGGGTATGGGAGGATGCTGGGGAGTGGGAAGAACACAGTGAATACTCAGCTTTGAGTATGGTTACTTTGAAGAGTGTAGACAGGACTTTTAGCCAGTGTCATATTCACCCCAAGTGCTGGATGGCTAGAATTCCATTAAAACTCTGCAATCATCCTGACATAGGTGAATTCTACTCTGAAGGTACTTGTCCCCCATTATCAACTCAGCTTTGATTAAATTTGTTTCTTTTTAGAACTGTCACTGGAGCATTTGTTATTATAATGCATGCATGCTCAGTCACTAATTTGTGTCCAGCTCTTGTGACCCCAAGGACTCCTCTGACCTTGGGATTTCCCAGGGAAGAATACAGGAGTGGGTTGCCATTTTTTTTTTTATCCAGGGGATCTTCCTGACTCAGGCATCGAACCCAAATCTCCTGCATTGGCAGGTGGATTCTTTACCACTGAGCCACCAGGGAAGCCTCTGTTATTATAATATATAATATCCTATATTGGCATTCCCACCCTCTTGACTCATTTTTTTCTCTTTTTTAAAAAATTAATAAGCTTTATTTTTTAGAGCAGCTTTCAGTCTGCACAAAATTGAGTGGAAAGCACAGAGAGAATTTCTATCTAACCCCACTCTCCCCACCCCTACCTCAGGCTCCCCAACTATGGACACCTGCATCACAGTGCAACATTTGTTGCAATCAATGGACCTAGAAATCATCATCACCTGAAACTCATACTTTACATTAGGGTTCATTCTTACTGTTGTACATTCTATGGGTTAGAAAGATGTATAATATGTATTCATTATGATAGATCACACAGAATAGTTTCACTGCCCTAAATATCCTCTCTGCTGTACGTATCCATCCCTTTCTTTCCCCACCCCATGGCATCTAATGATTTTTTTTTTTTAACTTTCTTCATAGTTTTGCCTTTCCAGAATGTCACATGGTTTGATTCATACAGTGGGCAACCTTTTCAGACTGCCTTTTTTCACTTTATAATATGTTTTTAAGATCATTCCATGTCTTTTCATGTCTTGATAAATCATTCCCTTTTAGCAATGAATACTGTCCCATTAGTTGAATGTATCAGAGTTTATTTATCCATTCAGCTACTGAAGGACATCTTGGTTACTTCCAAGTTTTATTACAGACAAATTTGCTATAAGCATACATTTGATTGCTGCACTGTATGGTAAGAGTATGTTTCCAAGAAGCCATCAAACTGTCTTCCAAAGTTGCTATACTATTTTACAATTCTGCCAGAAATAAGTGAGAGTCCTTGTTGCTCCCCATTTTTGTCAGAATTTGGTGCCAGTGTTCTAGATTTTGGCCATTCTAATAAGTGGGTAGCGATATCTCATTGTTGTTTAAATTTGAAATTCCCTAATGACATATGCAATTAAAAGGTGCTTGCTCCTTGGAAGGAAAGCTATGACAAACATAGACAGCATATTAAAGAGACATTACTTTGCAGACAAAGGTCTGTATAGTCAAAGTTATAGTAGTCATGTATGGATGTGAGAGCTGGACCATAAAGAAGACTGAGAACTGAAGAATTTATGCTTTTGAACTGTGGTTCTAGAGAAGACTCTTGAGACTCCCTTGGCATGAAAGGAGATCAAACCAGTCAATCCTAAAGGAAATCAATCCTGAATACTCATTGGAAGGACTGATGGTGAAGCTGAAGCTCTAATAATTTAGCCACCTGATGCGAAGAGACGACTCATTGGAAAAGATCCCGATGCTGGGAAAGACTGAAAGCAGGAGAAGCGGGTGACAGAGGATGAGATAGCTGGATGGCATCATACACACAATGGACAAGAGTTTGAGAAAATTCTGAGAGATAGTGATGGACAGGGAAGCCTGGTGTGCTGCAGTTCATGGGGTTGCAAAACGTTGGACATGGCTTAGCAACTGAATGATGACAATGACATGATACTGAGTACCTTTTCAATATGCTTACTTGCCAACTGTATATGTTCTTTGATGAGATATCTGTTCAACCTCATGCCCATTTTTAATCAAAATCTTCATTTTTCTTATTGTTGAATTTTAAGAATTCTGTGTTTTGGATAGTTATCACATTTATGTGGATAAACACCAGAGCAGAAATTGTCAATTTTAATCAAATCCATTGACTCACCTTTTGGTTTTGGCAACTGCTGTGGCAGTAGGTTGTGTTCACAGGTAGCCTGACCAGAGTCAGCTAGGCTGCACAGCTTCTCTGTTACTCTCTGTTCCTGGACTTCTTTGTCTCTACCTTGGAGGACACTGCAGGGTCCTATTCAACTGTGCTGGTTCATATGCCAGTTTCCAGGAGAAAGGGAGTCAAACATCCCTTGAGGCAAAGTGGGGTCAGGAGCCAGTCCACGAATATCTTCTCTCCAGATATTGTGTAGACAATTCCAAAGCCCATTGTATACCACTCTTCAGAGATCCCTAATGGGCTGAGTCCCAGTTGTTCACAATTCCTGAGTCTACTCAGCAATGTACCTGTGGACTGACTTGCTCTTTTCCCGTTTTAGTTTCCCCATTTCCCTTCATCCTATTCCTTAGGATCACTTCTCAAAACAAACAGCCTTCTGGCAGGCCTTTGTCAAAAGCTCCATTTTTCAGGGGGGGAACCCAAGCAAAGATATTATTTTATTTGATTTTCTGTTATGAAGTGCATTTTCCTGTTGCATCTTATGCTACTTTAGTGAACATGGTTTATGTCCTCTTAATAGTACACAAACAGCTGGAAGTGAGCCCTTCATAAATAAGACCACGGTTTTAGTGATGAGTCTAAATAGCCATCATCTTTGGTGAATTATGCCTACTAGCAAGCTGGGCATATGCTGAAGCAGGATGATTCAGTGGAAGGATCAACAAAGTGGAAGTCAGCAGGGGTGGCTCTTTGATCCAGCCCTCCCGCCATATAACTGTATAATTAAACACATTTGCTGTAAAGAGCTTTACTGAGATATGTTATAAGCCATAAAGTCCATCCATTTAAAGTGTATAATTCAATATTTTTAAGCATACTGTATAAAGTTGTACAACCACTGTGTATGCTAAGTTGCTTCAGTCATGGCCAACTCTGTGCGGCCCTGTAGACTGTAGCTTGCCATGTTCCTCTCTCCATGGGATCCTCCAGGCAAGCATACTGGAGTGGATTGCCATGCCCCACTCCAGGGGATCTTCCCGACCCAGGCATTGAACTGGCGATTGAGATGTCCCTTATGTCTCCTGCACTGGTAGGCTGGTTCTTCACCACTGGCACCACCTGGGAAGTCTGTACCACAATATAATTTCATAATATCTTTGTCAGCCCCCCAATAAACCTTGTACCCATTAGCAGTCACTCCTCACTCTCTTCCCCTATCCCCAGTCCCCCCCTTTTTGTTCAGCCTCAGGCAACCACTAATCTACTTTCTGTTTCTATAGATTTGCCAGTTGTGGACATTTTGCATAAACAGGATCAGGCAATCTGTGGTCGTTTGTGACTGGTTTCTTTCACCTAGCAGAATGCTTTTGATGTTCATCGATGTTCCGATATTCACTATGTGATTCTGAGTAACCACTAATCTCCTAGGTCCTGCTTCTTCCTCTGGATGTTAGAAGGCAAGGTCCCCAAGGTACTCTCCAGCTCTAAGAGTCCCAAGGGAAGCAGGTGCAAGTAGCAGAAAACTCAGAGGAAAGGTGGCAGAAACATTGAAGATTGCAGCTTCGAACTGAAAGAAGCTGAAAGAAGAACAGTGTTCTTTTATTGCTGAGCTCCTATTTGACAGTTGGTGCCCATCTGCGTGCAGAAACCAATTACCTGTGAGGAGTAATTGAAATCATTAATAGCCACAAACAAATGTGTCTATTCTGTAAGTAATTTGCAGTAACATTTAGTAATTGATAGTAATTTTTAGTAATTAAACACTGAGTAATTCATTCACCAAGCCACGCAACCATTTTATGGGGTTCCTCGGTGTTCCCACAGCAAATCTTAATTACTTAACCCAAGCACCAGGAATATTTCTGTCATTTCTAAGAAAATATAGTGAGCATGCTATTCTTAGTAAGCTCTAGTAGAGAGAAAGCTAAAGAGAGGAGTTATTTTCCTGGGTAGCAGTAATTAAGACTGGAGAGAGCTTTTGGGCCAATAACAAGGTTGCTGAGTGAAGCCCCTTAAACATGATTTTTGTCTATTCTGCATGGAACATCAAAGTGTGGTCTAGATTATAACAACTTTTTTTTTGTCCCCCTCCTCAACATTTTAGCTCAGTCCTTTCCAGGTTTGTTCAGGCTATTATAAATTTATGCACGAGCTGCTTGTGATAGGGAACAGTCAGAAGGACCGTTTCCATCTTCACAATGCCATCTAAAGATCTGAGTCTGATGTTCACTCTTACCTGCAGCTTGGCTCCATTATGCCCTTTCTAGTGATTTTTGAGCTGTAGGGGGACAGTGTTAATAGCTAACTCAGCATCTAGTTCTCCTTGCTTCTTTCTAGTATCTCAATCCCAGCCCCCTCCAGGGGATCATCCCTGTTCTGTACAGCCTATGTCATTTGGGGAAACTGGGTCCTGGGGAGGATTTTGGCTCGTCTGAGCCAGTCATAGTAATCCCACTGTAACCCCATTCCTGCTAGAGACTAGTTCAGAAAGTCAGTTTATTATTGGTCCAGGAGTGATCATGTGATCTCAGCTGGCTCAGTCAGAGTGGTGGGAAAGGCTTTCATTTCAGGGGTAGGGGAGAGAATTTCTTCCCTTTATTTTGCTGGATATGAGGAAGTTCAGATGCTGCTGGCAACCATGCCAATACCATATGAGAAGCTAGTCTGAGAACAAAGTCTAGACAGAGATGGGCAGAGGAAGAGAAACTATAGAGAAACTGAACTAGAGTCCCACTGTTCCTGAACTCAGGTTCTGCTTCTGGACTACTTATTATGTGAGAAAATATGTTTTCCTAGGTTTAATCCAGTTAGGCTTTGGTTCTCTATTTTTTGAAGCCCCAAACATCCTAATGTATTTGATGGCTCAGATGGCAAAGAATCTGCCTGCAATGCAGGAGACACAAATTCAGTTCCTGGATTGGGAAGATCCCCTGGAGAAGGGAGTGGCAACCCACTGCAGTATTCTTGCCTGGAGAACTCCATGGAGAGAGGAGCCTAGCAGGCTAGATAGAGTACATGGGATCGCAGCGAGTCAGCCACCGCTGAGACACCTTCACTTTCCCGTCTTCCATGGCAATCTAATCACTCCACTGCTGAAACAGTCTGCACACCTTGGCTCACACAGTATTGTCAGAGCTCAGAATGCCCCGTGCTACTTCTCCCTATCTGGGAGAAATTCTGTACCGTCAAAATCAAGAATGTCCATGATCAGACCCTACCTCCTTTGTAAAGCCTTCAGTGAGCACCCTAGTGCTGTATGAAACTGTCTAGCACACAATCTGAACACCAGACTTGGCGTTTCTCACTTAGAGGTGCGTGTGCACACATCTTTTCAGCTAGTTCCCGGACAACAGAGAAAGTATCCGCCTGGCACTAACCTGACGATCTGAAAGGGAGAGTGAGCTAGATGCCTGTGGAAACTAGCACCAAGAGGTTGTGTAGAGAGAAGTTTGTCAAATACTGCAGACAGTAAGGGGAGAGGAGATCATCTGGGGCAAGACTGGCTAGGAAGCTACGGAACTTCTTTGAAGAAATGGAACCAAAAAAAGGGATCTTTGAAGATATGCAGTCTTTTGAAAAAGGCTTTTTGTGACTTTTAAAAATTAATTCTGATGTTTTTTTTCCAACTTTAGTGGGATATAATTAACATATAATTTTACATAACTTTAAGGTGTACAGTGTGTTAATTTGATACACTTGTGTATTGCAATATAATTGCTAACATAATGTTAGCTAAAGCCATCATGATGTCATAAAATTACCACCTCTTTTTTTCTGTTGAGAATATTGAAGTTCTACTCTCAATAACATTCAAGCATATAGTACAAAGTTGTTACCCATATCACCATGCTGTACATTAGATCCCCTGAATGTATTCATCTTATAACTGGAAATTTGGACTTTTGAGATATAGCGCCCAATTTCTGCCAGACCTCAGCCCCTGGTAATAATCATTCTACTCTGTTTCTATGAGTTTGGCTCTGGCAAATTCCACATATAAGTGTGATATCATACAGTATATACTTTCTTGTCTGACTTATTTCACTAAATATAATGTCTTCAAGGATGATTCATGTTGTCAATAATGACAAGATTTCCTTCTTTCTCATGGCTGTATAACACTCCATCATACATAAATACCACATCTTCTTTACACCTTCATTCATAATGGGCACTTAGGTTGTTTCCATATTTTGAGTACTGTGAATAATACTGCCTGTCATTATTTATTGAGTACCTACTCTATATCAAGCATAATGCCAAGGTTTTTTCCTCTCATATATCTCATATTATTTAAATTTTAAAATAACATTCATGGAATATATATTGTTTATTTCCATTTTACAGATGCTCAGAGATGGATATGATTTTTTCTCCAGAGTTAGAGACAGGTTTCCAAAACAGATTTCCTAACTCCAGGTCCACAACAGTTTCTACAACTCACAGCTACCGTCCAACAGTCATTGGAGCCGTTCTTGTTCAATTTAGGGCAAGGAGCATCACATAGTTTCTGTAAAGGCCCAGAGACTAAGTATTTTAGTCATTATGAGCCATACTAGGTCCATCTAGTCAAGGCTATAGTTTTTCCAGTGGTCATGTATGGATGTGAGAGTTGGACTATAAAGAAAGTTGAGCACCGAAGAACTGATGCTTTTGAACTGTGGTATTGGAGAAGACTCTTGAGAATCTCTTGGACTGCAAGGAGATCCAACTGGTCCATCTTAAAGGAAATCAGTCCTGAATAGTCATTGGAAGGACTGATGCTGAAGCTGAAACTCCAATACTTTGGCCACCTGATGCAAAGAACTGATACATTGGAAAAGAGCCTGAAGCTGGGAAAGATTGAAGGCAGGAGGAGAAGGAGACTACAGAGGATGAGATGGTTGGATGGCATCACTGACTCAATGGACATCAGCTTGAGTAAACTCTGGGAGTTGGCGATGGACAGGGAAGCCTGGTCCTGCAGTCCATGGGGTCTCAAAGAATCGGACATGACTGAGTGACTTGAACTGAACTGAACCAATGAGCCATACTGTCTCTGTCAAAATTATTCCACTCTGCTGTTATAGCACAGAAGAAGCCATGGATAATGTGCAGTAATGTGTGTTCTCATAAAACTTTGTGGCACTGAAGTTTGAATTTCACATAGATCTCACGTTATATAATTTTATCTCTTCTTTTCATTCTATCCTCCCCAGACTATTAATATATTCAAGAACAGGCTGTAGGGTTAATTTGGCCTACAGTTGACTGGCCCCCTCTTTCTTCATCCATGCAGGGAGATGGAAGGACAGTTTACTCCTCCCAGGCCTTCTCCATCCCTCTGCTCATCAATTCCTAAAGCTCACCATGACAGTAAAAACCTCCCCAGAAAACCTGGCCTTGACCTCCCAGTAGCTGTGCTCCATTGCTTGGCTCCAACCTGTTTATCAGCACAAGACATTCTTTTAATTTAGCAATCTGCAAAGGTCTCGGATGAAAAGCCTTCACCTGCCCTTTTTCTCAAACCTGACATAATTAGCTACATCTCAGCCCCACCTTCTATTCTCTCCTTTAATGAGCAACTCCCATCCTGAATTGCTTTAAAGGAGCAAGCAGCCTCTTGGTATCAATTAAAAGAGAAACACTTTCCAACGCATAAGCTGTAACAAGCCACAAATAGGTACAAAGAGAAATCTGGAGTTCTGGCACTACTGACGGAGCAATGCACTCTGCAGTGACTGTGTCTCACTCTTTTGGAGGAAAAAAGAAAACAGGGCCAGCATGCTAGGTAATACGTTACTCTAGGTGGATGTGGCTGAACACTGGAATCCTCAAGCCAGAGACAGGGGAGCTGTCCAGCAACCATGTGATGAAATTTTTCAGCTTGATGTTCTTGTGTTCTCATATGCAGAAGCCCTGTGCAGCCCCAGAGAGCTACGTCCAGAGGAGATGATTTAAGACGAGTGTTTTAACTGTATGAAGTTACATCTCTCTCATTTTCCTCCCCTGAAGTGAACAATCAAACAAGCTTTTTTTTTTTTTCCAGGCAGGGGTGATAGAGAGGTAGTGGGTAGCTTCATTTATCTCCAAGTTCTCCAGAAAAGTCAATTTGATTATTGTAGAGTATCAAGCACTCTGAGAGTACTGTTCCTTGTTAGCTTGGTTGTATGCCCTCCAGAAGCTCCATGCTGGGGAGACTGGTCCACATGCCAGAGTTGGATGGGAAAGGAGGGGCTGGGAGTGAGAGCAATGTGCTCTTGATCTATTTGAAGGATGCATGCACAGAGCCTTGGGTGGATCAGGTGGACACCTGTTAACAAAGTCACCTGGGCAAAATGGGAATGCTGGCAAAGTTATTTTCTGAGTCCTCCAGCTGTCCCTTTGAAGTCATCTTTTTGTATCATCTCCTTAATTTTCTAAGACCTTGAGAACATTTATATGTTAATGTCAATGTCTTTCTCAACACCAAAAGGTCTGTGTTTCTATCTTACTCCTACAAATACATTTCTTATAAGAAAACACTTAGTTAGGCATATACTGTGAAAGTTTGAAGTGACTTTTCCTGTCACCTGTAGTATTTTCCATAGGCAGCAGCCTTATCCAGGGATTAGGCTGTTCCTAATGATTAAACGTTAAAGAGTCACTTTGCCCACCCAGAAGGGATTGCACAGGGATGATGGATGAGTCATTCTTTCCCACCTGAAGTTCTAGATAAAGAGATGCTACCCTAATCCCAGGACCTCAAGAGTTAACCCCTTCCCTCTAAATCAGGAAGAAACATTCATCTTCAGTTGCTAGAGAGCTTTTCAGCTTGCAAAAGGCTTTTTTTTTATAGGTTATTTTTTGTTGATCGCCTGCCCACCCAACAACCTTGAGAGATCAGAGAACCAGCATAATAAAAAGCTCCATTATTGTGTGTGTGTGCTCAGTCATGTCCAGGACTCTCCATGAACCCATGGACTGTAGCCCACTAGGTTCCTCTGTTGATGGAATTTTCCAGGCAAGAGTACTGGAGTCAGTTGCCATTTCCTCCTCCAGGGTATCTTCCTGATCCAGGGATTGAATCCATATCTTTTGCATCACCTGCATTGATAGGTGGATTCTTTATCACTGTGTCGCCTGGGAAGCCCATGCTTCTTCTTCTTCTGAACAAAACTTCACCTTTGCAGACAAACATGCTGATAAAACTTGGTATAGAATAATAGTGATCGCTGCATGCCTTGCCCTGTTCTAGAGGTTCTGTCTGATAATCTCATCAATCCTCCTGCTATGTTGTTGTTCAGCCACCACGTTGTGTACGACTCTGTGTGACCCCATGAACTGCAGAATGCCAGGCCTCTCCATCCCTCCCCAACGCCAGAGTTTGCCCAAGTTCATGTCCATTAAATCGGTGATGCCATCCAACCTTCTCATCCTCTGTTGCCCTCTTCTTCTGCCTTCAATCTTTCCCAGCATCCTTATATACAGAAATAGAGGAATTAAATAACACACCCAGTTTCCCACAGGTAGGAGGTGGTAGCATGGATATTGGAATCTGTACCTCACTGACTTTAGCACATCAGAAGTGGTGGGATAGAGTAAATGACATTAAAATTATCGCCAGGCATCATACAGAGAAGCAGGGAGTTACTAAGGTCAGCTTGTGCAAGGACATACACTTCAGTGGTAGAGAAGTTAGTTTTCTGAACCATAGATCAGAACACTTCCTACTGGGCCAAATTTGTGAAGGAGCTCATAACTTGTTTCTCCAGGAAACCCAGCATCACCAGAACTTTAGAATGGACCCATTCCTCGGACAACATGCAGCGACAGCCAAGTGGTAGCTGCATATTGATCTTGTCGCTGGTAATTAATGACAGCCACAAATTAATCACTGCATGCACAAATTGATTTTCAGAGGTGCAATAATTGGATTTAATGCTTGCCACCCCGTTATTTATGTGTTTAATTGTCAGCTTCATTATGAATTTTAATGAACTTTCAATGGCTCAAGATATTCACATCCCATTAGGTATGTGACTTTTCTTCCCATTTATGGATGGATTTTATTTCCTAAGGTCCTAGAGTTGACTTTCCTAGGTAAAGAAAAAAAACAATAAAATTTCTACATTCTATTGCTCCTTTTAGTCTCACATGGATAAGGAAGGTGCTTTGGCAAAGGGATGAGTTCTTCCAGGTCAGTCAGAGAGAGGGAAGCAGAGAAAGAAGTGATTCCCGCAGCCCCAAGTGTCCACTTTATTGCTAAAGTAACTCGCTGTGTGACCTCAGAGAAGTCACTTTACCTCTCTGGGTCTCAGTTTTTCCATCTGTAAAGGGATGGGAAGAGAGGGGTGAAGAGAGGGAGTTTATAATGCCTGAAATGTATGTCTCTAACAGATTCCTGCAGACCTAGATGAGGACTCTTTCCAGAAGCAAGAAAAGTTAGATGAGGGATCCGGGTAATGTTTCCTTAGCCTTGCTCTGCTTTAAACATGGACTCTGCCTTGGCAGAGGCTAGGCAGACTTGGCGGGTGTGTGGCTGCATGTTTTGTTGAGGGGCTGGCTGTTATGATGGCGACAGCACTTGGGCTCTAGCGGGATTACTACCCCAACGTGCACTTGTAATTTGGAGCCTGGGCCACTGGGAAATTGCAGACAATTTGGATGAAAATGGTTGGAAAATTGCAGTGTTTAGGCCTCTCGTACCAGCTCCTTTATTTTTTTCTTACTTTCTTTTTCATTTCTTCCCCCTTCCCCCTGCTTACCACAAAATTACTTTAGAAGCAAAGGAACAACAGGCTAGACCAGTGAGATTTTTTCCCCCCAGTCTATGGTGTATTTTGTAAACAAACACGTAAATTGATACAGAATTTAGCCTCTCTCAGACAAAGTGGCTGGAAGACTAGATGGGGAGAAAGGCTTTATGTGAAAACCTGGATTAACTGAAATGCTAGGGGGAATGTTCGTTCTGGTTAATTGAATTTCTGATTGGATGCGGGTCAACCTGGAAACCTTTCTCTCTTTCTTTGCCAGTTGCTCCAAAATGAGTTCATTCACCTGTCTTAGTACTCAATTAATTATTCAAAAAATGTCAGCCTCTGCCTCGTTCAAAAAGAATTTGAGGAAGCCACCTTATTAAATAGTAAATTAATGCAATCTTTTTATTGATAATGGAGATTTGTGGTCATGGCACTAAAGTATTTATTATTATTCAGTACAATACATGGAAATGTGTAAAGTGTGGGAAATAAATTGTACAGACTGTCAGGTTACAATAGACAACAAAGGGTTTAATCAACTTGCCTATATATTTGTCTTCTATATATCTAGTTGATTTCTTGCCTTTACTTAAATACCTCCACCTGAGGCAGTCCATTCTGTTTTTCGGTAGATCTAGCTATCCTAAGTTTTTCCCCATTACGCTGAGGCAAAAATTTCCCCCCTTTATTCAATTCATCATTGATTCTAATTCTGTCCCTTGAGTCAACATAGAAGAAGTTTTCTTTTTTCACTTACACTGCATGTCCAAAATCACTGTGGATGGTGACTGCAACCAAGAAATTAAAATATGATTGTTCCTTGGAAGAAAAACTATGGCAAATTTAGACAGCATATTAAAAAGCAGAGACATCACTTTGCCAACAAAGGTCCGAATAGTCAAAGCTATGGTTTTTCTAGTAGTCATGAATGGATGTAAAAGTTGGACCATAAAGAAGGCTGAGCATCAAAGAATTGATGCTTTTGAACTGTGGTCCTAGGAGAAGACTCTTGAAAATCCCTTGAACAGCAAAGAGATCTAACCAGTCAATCCTAAAGGAAATCCTGAATATTCATTGAAAGGACTGATACTAAAGCTGAAGCTCCAAAACTTAGGCCACTTGTGAAGATCCAACTCACTGGAAAAGACCCTGATGTTGGGAAAGACTGAAGGCAGGAGGTGAAGGGGTCAACAGATTATGAGATGGTCAGATAGCATCACCAACTCAATGGACATGAATTTGAGCAAACTGTGAGATAGTGATGGACAGGGA
This sequence comes from Redunca redunca, assembly GCA_006410935.1. Taxonomy (NCBI): domain Eukaryota; kingdom Metazoa; phylum Chordata; class Mammalia; order Artiodactyla; family Bovidae; genus Redunca; species Redunca redunca. The sequence goes on from SJYQ01004500.1 coordinate 221,800, forward strand.
AGCCTGGTGTGTGGCAGTCCATGGGGTTACAAAGAGTTGGACATGGCTTAGTGACTGGCCAACAACAATATCAGTGGTTAATGGATTTGAAGTTTTCTTCTTTCCACCAGAAGATTATCCCTTAGTTCTTCTAGAAATGGTGTAGTGGAGTTGGTAAAAGTTCAGACTCTGGGGCTAGTTCAGACTCTCTGTGCTGCCCCCCAACCCCTACTTATAAACTGTGTGTGTGACCCTAAGGGAATTTAGTCCCTCTTTGCCTCAACTCCCTTACATAAGAGTAGGTGATTAAAACAGTAAAACTGAAAGAATTGCTCTGGTGATAAATCAAGGCAATGTATATAAAGTCCTTGGCAGTACCTGGTTGACAACAAAGACCTATTGTATAGCACATGGAACTCTGCTCAATGTTATGTGGCAGCCTGGATGGGAGGGTGTTTGGAAGAGAATGGATACATGTATGTATATGACTGAGTCCCTTCACTATTCACCTGAAACTACTACAACATTGTCAATCAGCTATACCCCAATACAAAATAAAAAGTTTGAAATTTGGGAAAAAAGAGAAGTCTCTGGTTGACAGTAATGGTATTGTCAACAGATAGATTGTCAATTGTATGACAGGTCTCCATGAGTTGTTGAAGCGTTCTTTAGTGTCACGGCCTTTTCCCTGTGATCTCTCTCTTCTGAACAGCCTCCAGTTTATTTCCATTATTTTAAAGTGTAACATTCATTAATTCATCAACTTTTTATTGAGCACCTACTATAAAATAGACATTGGGATATGCAGGCAAAATAAGTACTGTGGTCATGAGGTTTATAGTCTCTCTATAATTCTTCAGCATGGTTATTATATGTGCAATAAACTGGAATTACAAGATGCCATAAGAGCAAAATGCAAAGGCACTTAATTGAGGGTGAGGAAGCGAGGCATTTAAGCTGAGACTGGAAGGCTAGGTAGAAATGAATCAGCTGCAGTGAGAATGGAATAAGCAGAGCCGGAGAAAAGTTTCCCTGAGGCTAGAAGTTGGAATGTTTGAGGAAATGAGAAAGCAATGTTTCTAGAAAATAATAACTTGGCGGGAGGGGATGGTATGAGATTGGAGCTGTAGGAAAAGTGTCTTAGATTATGTAGGAGTTTATAGATTATAGTAAAGACACTGGTTTTTTGAAAAAATTTTAAGCCAAAAATGGAATGAATATATATATAATTTACTATTTAGTATATATAATTTATTATATATTAATCTTATACAAGGCTTCTCTGTCCATGGGATTTTCCAGGCAAGAATACTGGAGTGGGTTACCATTTCCTTCTCCAGGGGAACTTCCCGACCCAGGGATCGAACCCGGGTCTCCTGCATTAGAGGCAGGCGCTTTAACCTCTGAGCCACCAGGGAAGCCGCTATATATTTAGATAATTTATCATATATGTCATATATTATATAATTAATTATATGTATATACACTATTTATTACTATATATTATATATATAGAAAGTGAAAGTGAAAGTGAAGTCGCTCAGTTGTGTCCAACTCTTTGCGACCCTGTGGACGGTAGCCCACCAGGCTCCTCTGTCCACGGGATTCTCCAGGCAAGAATACTGGAGTGGATTGCCATTTCCTTCTCCAGGGAATCTTCCCGACCCAGGGATAGAACCCAGGTCTCCCACATTGCAGGCAGACGCTTTAACCTCTGAGCCACCAGGGAAGCCCATTATAGTTTATTGTATGTATATACACTAGTTATTATTACATATGATACATATAGTTTATTTACTCATTCCTTTTTTTGCTTAAAACTTTTCAAAAAAACAGTATTTTTACTATGATCTCTAAAGTCTTAAATGATCTATGACACCTTTCCTACAGCTCCAATCTCATTCTATACCCCATTATACCAGTTTCCCTAGTGGCTCAGTTGGTAAAGAATCTGCCTGCCAATGCAGGAGATGCAGGAGACTTGGGTTCAATCCCCGGGATCAGGAAGATCCCCTGGAGAAGGAAATGGCAACCCATTCCAGCATTCTTGCCTGGGAAATCCCTTGGACAGAGGAGTCTGGCAGAATACAGTCCATGGGGTCACAAGAGTCAGACATGACTTAGCAACTAAACCACCACCACCATATACACACAGATGTGTGTGTGTGTGTGTGTGTGTGTGTATGAGATTTTGATTGCTCTGAGGAGGGAGTAGATTCAGAAGACAAGTAAGGGGACTATTACATGAGTCCATATGAAGAAATCTGATCAAGATGGACTAGAATTGTGACAGGGAGAGAGAGCATTTTTGAGAGAAACTTAGGAGGAACAAATGAACTTGGGTGTGGCTTAGATATGAAGCACAAGGGTGACATCTGAAGAATGCTTCCTGCGTTTCTATCATGATTAGCTGGGAGAATTTAAAAGTGAGGCTTTCTCGAGGAGGGGACCACCAGAACAGAACCTTGACTTTGCGATGCTCGCGCTGTACAGCATTCCAGAAGCACTTTCCAAGCCAGCCTTGGACACCTCAGTCTGGGAGCTTGGAGATCCAAAGCGGTCTAGAGATGGTAACTGGGGTCGTAATGGAACGGGGTCACCTAGGGAGAGAGCAGAAAGAAGAGGAAATGGGGCATGAGAGACTTAGAGGGCTGGAATGGAACTGAGAAGAAAAAGAGCAGAAAGGTAGGAAGAAAATCGGAAAGTTTTCTGTGGAGCCGAGAAGCCACGAGAGAAGACTGTTTCAAAGAGAGAGAGAGTAGTCAACTGGGCTGTTGAAAGATGCCAAGAGGTCAAGTGGCAGGAAAGCAGAAATGTATCCAGTAGATTTAGCGGTATGAAGGTCTTCGGGGACTTGACTGAGAGCTATTTTGGTGTTGAAATAGGGGCAAACGTCAGATTGGGGCATGAGTGGGAAGTAGGTGGAGACTTAAAGTATAAAAAAAATTTTGTTGAGATGTTTAGCTGTGAAAGAAAGAACTATAGAGCTAACAAGAGGATGATGTAAGATCTGGACTTTTTAAAGTAATTATATTTATTTATTTTTAATTGACGATTTCTTTGTAATATTGGTTTGATTTCTGTCATATATCAACATAAATTATCCATAGGTGTACATATGTCCCTTCTCTCCTCTTGAGTCTCCCTCCCACCTCCCATCTTTTCCCACCCCTCTAGGTTATTACAGAGCCACAGTTTGAGTTCCCTGAGTCATACAGCAAATTTCCATTGGCCAGCAAATTTCCACTTACATATGTTAGTGTAAGCGCTTCCATGCTACTCTCTCTATTCATCTCACTCTCAGATCTGGACATTTTTTAAAAAATTCATCATTACGATTATTAATGGGAGAGACTACAGAAAGTGAAAGTGGCTCGGTCGTTTCCAACTGTTTGTGACCCCATAGACTATAGCCCTCAAGGCTTCTCTGTCTGCGGAATTCTCTAGGCCAGAATACTGGACTGGGTTGCCATGCCTTCCTCCAGGGGATCTTCCCAACCCAGGGATCAAACCCAGGTCTCCCTCATTGCAGGCAGATTTTTTACCAGCTGAGCCACCAGGGAAGCCCGTCTCAGGGCAGATCTCAGGGTAGTCCCAGTGAAGTAGGAATCTAGGTTCATTGCCGAGGATGGGGGAGTGGTGCAGAGGGTGGAGGGTAGCCCAGTGTAGGTGGGGCGGTCCCGTCCTACTGATGCTGTGAGAAGCTCTGCTTCCTAGTATTTTACTGGTCACGGAGGGCAGTCTTTCACTGTCGTAACTTGTTGAGCTCAATTTGCCCTTGAGTTCTGCCAAGCCAAACTTCATCATCCTGACCATTTGTAATTGGAATTTCTTATTCAAAAATATTCATGTTTGTGTATGTGCATGTGTGTGTGTCTTTTCTTTGATCCAGATCTTCTGAAGGCAGTGGCTTGCTTTAGAAGGAAGGAAAAAAAAGCGGAACGACATGATGCTGGCTAGCCTGGGACAGATCCTAGTGCAAATATTATTAAAGGTGCCCTCTTTCACTCCTAAAAGTGTCCTGGTTAGTGCTGTAAGGAATATGGTCACTCAGCATTTTAGGGCTATTGTCAGAGTATAGCAGATATTATTTCTGTTTAGTGAATCCCACTTAGAGGGTATCCCCCAAACTTTGGCCTTCTTCACTTTCTACCCCCCAAATGTTGAGCGCTTGGTCAGACGAGATGGGTAGGTATATCTCTGCCATTCCTTCATCCTAACTGCCACTACCTGCCCTACCAACGCACACAGTTGTGACATTCCCTTAAGGGATTGAGAACTGAAAACATCTGAGATTGCCACAGAGTGATGAGTTGGGGTGGGGTAAGGAAAGCAGGTTGTTCCCGCTCCCCAGAGTTAGCCCCTGACCCTACAGTGGCCCCAGTGACTGACGGGACAGTGTTTTCTGATAATTAATGTGCTCTTGGTACCCTTGCCTTATGGAATTCTCTCTTTTTTTGAGGGGGCG
>SJYQ01004500.1:226260-288225 GCA_006410935.1 Redunca redunca
ATATATATATATATATATATATATTTTTAAGGCAAAATGAATAAAAAGCAAGCAACAAGGCATGAATGAGTTAAGTCTGGAAGGAGGCAGTGAGCCCTGACCTCCCGCAGCCATCGTGCACCTATGGCAGATTGAGTGGGAGGCATGGAACAGGTAACTCAGGAGAACAGCACCGTACTTCAGCTGTGGTGTTACATCAAAATGAAGCTGGGGTGGATTTCAGTTGAGCAAACACCTCGTCTGTGAATGACAAAGCCTTGGAAATAGCTTGAGGCCCTGCTTCAGCTCTGGCAAAACAGTAGGAAGAGGAGGGTAGGGGCCTCTTTCAAGTACAGCGCTTCATTTCCTAGAGGGAAGGGTGGTACCAAGGGAGGCAAAGGAGGAGCTTCTAAAATGGCCTTTCATATTCTGGGAGGTGCCCCTCCAATTCATCCCCTTTGGGCTTCAGAAGAACAAAGAGCCACGGTGCGCAGTGGACCTGGTGCTCTGTGCAAAATAGCAACCTAAGGCACTCTGGAGAAGGTGATGGCAGCCCACTCCAGTACTCTTGCCTGGAAAATCCCATGGATGGAGGAGCCTGGTGGGCTGCAGTCAGTCCATGGGGTCGCCAAGAGTCGGACACGACTGAGCGACTTCACTTTCACTTTTTCACTTTCATGCATAGGAGAAGGAAATGGCAACCCACTCCAGTGTTCTTGCCTGGAGAATCCCAGGGACGGGGGAGCCTGGTGGGCTGCCATCTCTGGGGTTGCACAGAGTCGGACACGACTGAAGTGACTTAGCAGCAAGGCACTCTGAAGCCACAAGCAGAATGTGGAAAAGAACAGGATGCTCACCTGTGGCAAGTGGGAGGGGCAGGTAGCCAAGGAGGCCACCTCTCACCTGAAAGGTTGGCTAAAGCCTCCGAAAGCAATGTTCTGAGAGGAGCAGAACTGAGGTGGAAAAATTGTCAAGGTGACGGAACAAAAGTCATCCAAATCTGCTATAAGCTACATTTTGGGACAAGCTCAGAGGAACGTCTGTGAGGAGGAGCCGGGAACACCAGTGAGGCAGCCCCCCTCCTGAGGGTGTTTCCCAGCTCAGCCTCCGGGTGGCTGGCATGGGTAGCGTCTAGCCCAACTCTGGCACTTTCCTGCTGGGCAAAGTTAGATGAATCACTCAGCCTCTCTGATCCTCTGATTCTCCTGTGCAAACTGGGTATTACAACCCCTGTCCTCCCTTATCCGATGAAAATGCTAAAACGGAGTTAAGAGGGCTGAGGAGGTAGGTGGTCAGCCCCACGTTGTCAGGTAACCTGCCTAGGAGGTGGTTGCTGTTCCTGTTGTTTAGTCCCTCAGTCATGTCCAACTCCTCACAGCCCCATGGACTATTGCCCGCTAGACTACTCTGCCCATGGGATTTCCCAGGCAAGAATACTGGAGTGGGTTGTCATTTCCTCCTCCAGGGGATCTTTCCAACCCAGGGATTGAACTCGTGTCTCCTGTGGCCCTTGTCGTTGCAGGCAGAATCTTTACCACTGAGCCGCCTGGGAAGGTGAGGACACTATTAATAAGATGGGGGTGATGCCCTCCCTAGAAGGCAAGTGCAGCAGGGGTCTGGAGGCGGAATTGAGATTCCAAACCAGGTTTTATCCACATGGCCTAAGCTTATCCTCTAAATGTGGTCATGAACTTCTCCACAGCAGGGCTGTGATCACAGGTTTTATGGGTTTTGTTGTTTTAATTTCAGTTCAAATCTTCTGGAGCCCACCAGCCCCCATGCTCTGCATGCAATTGGGGCATAATGAGACCTTTTGGCTCTGCTCAGCATCAGGGCTCAGAGGGGCCTCTTAGAGGGGATATGTGCACACGTGCGCGTGTGTGTGTGTCCATCTCTTATTAGAACTCGAAGGTTAATCCCAGCCAGATCCTTTGGTTTTGCTGGTGGAGACCCTCATCCCTAACTGCTTGGCAACCAACTATTTGTTTTCCTTCCCTTGGAACACAGGCTCCATCTGGGTTCTAGGGAGGATTAAAAGATGCAGAGAAGCAGAAATCTACCGCTGGTTTGTTAATGAGCAGCTCTGTTCTAAGGCCTCTCCCACCCAGAGAAGGGACACTGGGCTGGGATGCCCAGGATTGGCTTCTGGCAGTAAGTGGATGCTTAGGCTTTGAGTCCTTCTGCAAAAAAAATGAAGATAATACACATCTGGAGAAGAGAAAACACCTGAACGGACTCACAGGGGTGCTTCCCAGAGACTTGAGTGGGGGAATTCAATTTCATTTCACATCATTGTCAGTTTTCATCCCGTCACTGCCAACTCTTTACCTATGAGAACTGCGGCTGCAACCTGCCAAGTTTGAGCCCAGGCCAGGAGAGAGGCTGAAAGGAGGGGGTGGCTCCCAGCTGGAGGTTGAGGGGAGGGGCTTTCCATCCCCAGGAGCTCCAGGCTGCCCTGGGCCTGACTCCCGCAGTCCCTGCAGGGACAAATCGTTCCTGTGCTCTCCTCACCTCTCACACTCAATGTGGCTAAAAACAGCAGCCACGGCATCGGTGAGATGTACACTGGATGGATGTATTAATAAAGCTCGGGTTGGCGTGCAGCCAGAGGGGCGGTCAGCTGTGGGGCGGCCAGGTTCCTGTGCTCAGAATAGCAGATGGGGAGGAAGGTCAATGCAAGGGTGCTGCCTTTATGTGTGTGTTTTTCTGTATGTGAGTGTGTGTGGCCATGAGCATGTGCGTGTACCTCTGTGTGCTGGTCTGACACAGGAAGGACCAAAGGGCCTCACAAACAGCTGGGGTGGTGGAGAATTCCCTAGTGATCCAGCGGTTAAGAATCTGCCTTCCAAAGCAAAGGATATAGGTTCGATCCCTGGTCGAGGAACTAAGATGCCATATATTGGGTGCGGGGATAAGTGAGACGCAGCTAGAGAAGCCCCTGGTTCCTACAAGAATAGACCCAGCACAGCCTCCAAAAAAGGAAAAAGAAAAGAAAAAGCAGCAGAGGGGTGAAGTGAAGGGGATCAGGAACAGCAGAGCAGCAGTGTCTGGAGCAAATCGGTTTCCAGGTGGGACAGAGGAGACTGGCTTGTTGCAGTCCATGGGATTGCGAAGAGTCAGATATGACTGAGTGGCTGAAGAGCAAGGTGGGAGCAGCTGGGCCCAGACACAACTGTCCCGGGATCATATCTGTTCACAGACTTGCAGCTTCTGCTCCCAAGTGTCACAGAATGAAAACCCACAAAACCAATCACTTCATGCTACACTGAGAGCAATGCCCTGTGCCTCCTTGGCTCTCTTCCAGTCCAGGCCTTGCATCCTTTTCCTGCCGCTATTTCCCAGCAGAGGGAATAGTCTCTGAACAGTATAAAATGTGATATTGGCCTCCTCCAAGGTCGCTGTCCTGTGGACCACCCGGATCCACCTCAGACGTTTTATCCTCTGTCAGTTTCCTTCTCTAAGCTCTGCTGCTGGTGTTCACAGCCTTTTAGCAAAGCTGGCAACAGGGAGAGGGCCACAGAGTCTAGTCAGCTTTGAATCCCAGCTGAGGCAATTTTGCTGAGACTTCCTTGAGCCATGGTTCCCTCATCTGTCAAATGGGCTGATGCAAATAAGACAGTATGAGGATGAAATCAGATAATGTTCCATGAATGTGTTTTATTAAGCCTCTGTGAGGATTAAATGAGCCCATTGCACAGAGAACCTTCTAAACTACCCAAAGGGAAGTGAGGTTGGAAATCCACAACTATCTGTGTGCTCGGTAGCTAAGTCATGTCTATTTTGGACCCCATGGATTGTACCCCACCAGGCTCCTCTTCCCATGGAAGGAGTGGGTTACCCTTTCTTCCTCCAGGGGACCTTCCTGACCCAGAGACTGAACCTGCTGCATCCTAATTCCAGGTCAACCTTTCTGACCTCTGGGGCATCTTCCAGCTTCCACATTCTAAAGTTTCTCAGTTTCCTGTACTCTTGGTGTGTTTGACCCCTTCACATGATCCGGTGGGCTTCCTGTCTCACAGGCCAGGCCCTGCCACTCAGGTTTAATCCTGACTGAGATGGCATGTTAAAGACCTTTGAGGGGAAAATCAACTGTTTATCAAATTAGCCCAAATTCTGGAAGCCTGGCTAACACAGGAGGAATCAGATGCTAATTAATGAACAGCCAGTGCTGCCCCACTGCCGATTTGCATAAATATGCATTGTCAAACTGTTAGGTAAACAAAAGCAGGATAAAGAGCTGGGGAGCCAGATTCATTATGCCTGCACTCCTGGTGAGCCTTTGCAATAGGGATTACAGCCTCTGTGATTTTTCCTTTTTAAAGACTTGAAAAAGATTTCCCCACACCCTCCCCTACCCCCTACTCTCCAGTTAGAATTTTGCTCTTTCCATTGTCAGTTGCCAAGCCCAACACCAGGCAAACCAAGACTGGGCTGGTCCTCAGCAAGAAGTGTCTTCTCTTAAAGGCCTGGGTCTCCTGTTCATTGTTTTCGTTTTTCAGTCACTAAGTCATGTCTGACTCTTTGAGACCCCATGGACTATAGCACGCCAGGCTCCTCTATCCTCCACTGTCTCCCGGAGATTACTCAAATTCATGTCCATTGAGTTGATGATGCTATCTAACCATCTCATTCTCCACCTACCCTCTTCTCCTTTAGCCTTCAGTCTTTCCCAAATCAGAGTCTCGTCTCAGGTCTCTTTTAAAGATATGGAGAGAGATCCCAAGAGAGAAAATAATGCAATCCTGCCATCATCACACCCTCCCCCCACCAACCTGTCCCACCCATCTTAAATAAAGATATAGGAAGCATGGTGTCTGTCTATAAAACTTGGCTGATGGATGGTTTTAATCCTGTCTAATTACAGCTAATTGGAGCTGTCAATCATTTAAAACCCTGAAACTGATGCAAGGAGGTCAGGCGATTCAAACTTATCCAACTGTACAGAGGATAATTAGATGCACTGAAGTTAATAAGCATCAGGAGGGAAGTTGTTACTTTTCCTGCACATAAGGGAACCTCAGAAGATGCAGCGGAGCCACTGCCAGCCTCTTTCTGGGTAGGAAGTGAGAACGGGGAGCTTGGATGCTCAGCGCTGGAAGCTCGTTCCTTCGTCCCAGAGACTCAGCAGAGGCAGCACCTCTGGTACCTGGCAGTTCATTTCAGCAAATATTTATTGAGTGCCTCTGCTGTGCTGGGCATTGCAGGGGGCTCTGGGGAGGTGAAGAGGCAGGTGCTGGCCCTGGAGGAGTTCACTGTTTTGCTGGGGAGTCCAACATGACCCAAGATCTGACTGACGTTCTGGGGAGCAGGGGTGAGGGGTGTTGGGGGAGGGTTAATGATGTTCAGAGCTCACTTTGCTGTTGTTGTTCAATTGCTCAGTCATGTCTGACTCTTTACAACCCCGTGGACTACTGCACACCAGGCTTCCCTATCCTTTACTATCTCTCAGAGTTTGCTCAGACTCATGTCCATTGAGTCAGTGATGCTATCCAATCGTCTCATCCTCTGTTGTCCCCTTCTCCTCCTGCCCTCAATCTTTCCCAGCATCAGGGTCTTTTCCAGTGAGTCGGCTCTTTGCATCAAGTGGCCAAAGTATCAAAGCTTTAGCTTCAGCATAAAGCCTTCCAGTGAATATTCAGAGTTGATTTCCTTTAGGATTGACTGGTTTGATTCCCTTGCTGTCCAGCAGATTCTCAAGTCTTCTCCAGTGCCACAGTTTGAGCTCATTATTCTCAGCTAATACACTGGTGAGAGGCTCTGGTTTCTAGTGGGATTCTTCCCTTCAGGGGTCTGACTGTTCCCTGGTTTGCAGGTCTGTGCTGGAAAATCCCGTGGGCAGAGGGACCTGGTGGGTTATGGTCCATAGGGCTCCAAAGAGTACCACACAAGTGGCTAAGCATGCATGCATGCGTGCCCATAGACTTACCTGAGCTGACTGGTCTGGCTCCTGTATCATCCAGTCCCAGGTGTAAAGGGCCAGGAGAGTTTCCTCTGGAAAAGGTTTGGGTTCTTAGAAAGGTGGGCAATTTCCCCTGGGCCAGTTGGCAGGGTTGCCCATGTACTGTGTCTTAAGCTATCCTTTGGGAGTCCTTGTGCCTCCAAGTATCTCCTAGCCCATCCACCTGCATGCTACCAAAATCTCCAGTCCACTGGGGGAAAGAGGGTTGTTCACCTCTGTGAAGGTCTACTCTTCGAGGCAGTTTATATCTGTTCTGACCTTTATAAAATCGTGTGAGGTTGGTACCATGAGGAACAGATGAGGGGGATTCAGAGAGGCCACCTGACTCACCCAAGATACTATTGCAAATGCCAGAGTCAGGGTTTGCATTCAGTTAGGCTTGAGTCCGGAGGCTGCCATCTTACTTTGTTTAAGCTAAGACCCTTCCCTGGCAATAATAATAGTAATAGCAACACTGACCTCAGTTTTCATTGGCTGGCCCCTTGTTGTCCTTCACTTAAGCTTAGAGCTATAGGGAACTCTCTGCTTAGTGATGTCCCTGGTGGGAAGACCTGGGAGGCCACAACACTCAGTGGAAACAGATTCTAAGCCCTGCTTTCACAAGGCCTGGAAGCAATGATCATGGAGGTCAACCAGCTGAAATAGGAGGGAAGAAGGCAGTGTACAACCTTGAAAAGGATCATAGAGCCATAGGAAATGACAAAGACTGATTAGAACCAATTCGATCTAAGATTGTGGAAGTCATGTTTCGATAGACCTTGAGCCTCATCACATGCTCACTGTAATACACTAGCGTTCTAAATGACACACCCACCAGCACCATGACAGTTTTGAGGCTAACCACAAAAGGCCAAAAAGTGGGTAGTGGCCCAATTCCTGGAAAACCCCAATCTCTGGGATTCTCCAAAATAATTGGAATAATCCTACTCATCAGCCTGTGAAATTACCCAGCCCATATAAATTAACCATACCATATTTCAGGGCTCTCTCATTTTATGAGATGGTTCGCACTCTATAGAGTATGCTTCTTTCTAAATAAATCCACTTCTTACCTATCACTGTGTCTCTGAATTCTTCAGCAATGAAGTAAGAACTTTTTAAATTCACTGGGAATGCAGCCAGTTAGGAAATCTACAGGTATGAGGTCAAACACCACAGACACTGCCTTCACCCTTCACGTGGATATACTTAGTCAGTGGTAAGAAGCCTGCTATCAGGCATCATGGTGAGGTTCAGACTGCAGAAGGTTTGGCTTGGAAGAGTTAAAGGCAGATGGTACCCTAAGAAACAGGGATAGACTATGGGTGTCTCTGACTCTCTGTATCCAGCTCATGTGCAGTATCTGAAGAAAAGTCCAGGCATGTCCTCTTCCCCAGAAAGCCCTCTGCACTGGAAGGGAAACAGTTCTATAGAAGAACTCTTGAGTTGGCTCCCAGCTGGCAAGACCAGTTATACCGAAGTATACACAAGAAGGAAAAAATTGTGTAATAAAAGAGGAAGGGGAAAACATTAGAAATTTGCCAGTCTTCACATGGCCCATGTCAATGCCTGGCTCTTTAGCCCAAAAAGACCCAGGAAGCCATAGAAAAGGATGTGGAAGAGAAGTAGCAAAAAGATATTGAGAAGTTTGAATAAAACACAGGGTACAGTTTTCTAACACGTGTACAAAAACATGATGCTTGTGTCTCTATTATAACACTGAAGAAACTTGAGTCCTAGAGAAGAGGAAAATTATAGCACCATGATGCTAAAAACTGACAGCAGGGAGAGAGCAGGCAAATCCAAAATATTGGAGACTGGGGACTTCCCTGTGTGGTCTAGTGGTTAAGAATCCGCCTTGCCATGCAGGGGATGTGGGTTTAATCCTTGGTTGGGCAGCTAAGATTACAAACGTGGAACAGCAACTAAGCCCAAGATCCCGGGAGCCTGTGAGACACAAATAGAGAGCCTGAGCCACAATGAAAAATCTTGCATGATACAGCGAAGATTCTGCGCCACAACTAAGACCCGAATAAATAAACAAGGAATGATATTCTTGAAAAAATAAAGTAAAACATTGGAGACTAGAAAAAATGCAGAGAAAGAATACTAGGCCTACAGAGGCCTCAGAAAATATGAGACTAACAAGGGAAATGGAACTTATGAGTGAAAAATTCAATCATTGTCTTAGAGGCAACAAAACAGAGAAAGAACAAAACCTATCAGGTGTCTGCTGGAAGCTGCTGAGCAGAGTGACTGCCTGGACTCTAGGAGTCTGATTTCTTCGGTCTGACTTCAGAAGCTGCCATCCTGTCGAGAGTGTGGGTCACAGGGCATCTGTGTGTGGTTGCCATGTACTGTGATGCAGAGGTGGGGGCCTGCAGGGTTAAGGCAACAGAACTGTCTCCTCTAACCCAACTGTTGCAAATGAAGAGACGTCCTGAAACAAAACAGCAGTGTATGCAAACTTGATGAGAATGCTAATCCCAGAGTTCCTCCAGAAGCTTCAAATCTGTCTTGGTCTGGTCTCTTCAGCAGTGGAAAAGAAGTCTGATGTAGGGTAGTCCTTCTCCAGCTCAGACCAGTGCCTCCCTTCTCCTCCTGCTAGCCTTATGACCCAATTCTTGATCACATTCTCTCTTGTATTCCTTACACTTCTTTCTAAGCTGGCAAACTCTCGCTTTCCCAACCAGACAATTTGTTACCTGAGGGTAGATTTCATGACTGGTAAAAATGCAGTACTTGGCTATACAGCAGTTCACGTGGTTTCAAAGCCATTTTCTACCCATTTAATTCACTCTTCATGAATTCAAGCACTGGCAGGGCAAGGATGACCACACCATACAACAGATGTGGACACTGATGCAGGAGAAGGGGAGGGGCTTGCCTGGGCCCACGCTGCTGTTTGGAACCAGCCATGAGACCCCATATTACTGGCTGAACTTCTGCTACAAATTGCCTCCCCCCAGCTTTATATATATCTCCTAGCATCGCTCCCTATAAACAGGAAAGACTCAAGAAATGTTTGATGATTTAACTTTTTAAGTAGCTCTCTCTGTTTTAAACCTTCCAAACCCCAGTGTGGCCAATTAAAGAAGGCTACAAATCTTCTCCCATTAAGAGATGGAGTCTAATTTACTGTTTCCTTGAATCCATGCTTCGGAGACCAATTCCAATGTGTGTGGAGGGGATTCTCCCATACCAATGCCAAACAATTCTCAAACACACTTCAGAGGTCAACTCAATTCAGACACTGTCTACCCAGAGATTGCATCAGATTGAGACAGGAGATAGATGGGACCCAGGCTGAAGAGCTGAAGTTTTGCCCCTGTAGACTGATATTCCAAGATGAAAACAGTAAGACAATTGAAAGAGGAGGATGGGCCCTGCCCAGATAAGAGATAAAAGGCTACATATTCCTTATTCTTGAGGTCAAGGGGGACTTCCAGAATACATATGTGCAGCAAGGCTCCTTGGAGGTCAAAAAGGGAGAGCAGTGCCTGAACCCATAGCATCCAGCGTGTTCAGTCACTGTCACATCCGACTCTTTGTGGCCACATGGACTGTAGCCTGCAAGGCTCCTCTGTCCATGAGATTCTTCAGGCAAGAATGCTTGAGTGGGTTTCCATTTCCTCCTCCAGAAGATCATCCTGACTCAGGGATTGAACCCACATCTCTTGCATCTCCTGTATTGGTAGGCATATTCTTTATCACTAGCCACTTCGTTGTAGGTGATGTCAACCTACCCATAAGGCCTCTTTGCTAAACTGCATCTATGCTAAGAGATGTGCCCACACACATGGGAGGATAAACCAAATACAGACTCAGAACCAGGCTAATTAAGATAATTGGTCAGGGAAAACCAGGAGAAATACCGCATAAAAGTGATTCAAACCACCACAGGGTGTGACTCCCTCTCTGAGCTCTCCTGTGTATCTATCCTCATATACTCTTTTTCTTCCTAATGAAAATTTTACTTATTTCACTACTTTCTGTGTTGATGAGGAAACTCATTTCTATACTGCTGACAGGCCAGGGCCTCGTCACTGGCCACTGATCCCCAGTGGTCTAGTGGTTAGGATTCAGAGTCTCCCTGTCATGGTGTGACTTCAATCTCTGGCCAGGAATCAAAACCTTGCTTCAAGACACTGCCAGCCAAGGTCATCCAAGATCAAGATTCTATAGGTTAAGGGTTCAGTCCTACAAGATTGCCCCCCCCACCCCCACCACACCTCCCACCTTCCTCTTCAGATACCAATTGAAAGTCCAGGTTGTCACCTGTCCTTCTGGCTGATGGACTAAATCAGAGGCTCCCACCAACCCCTTTGTTGGGTTTAATTAACTTGCTGGGACTGCTCATAGAACTCAAAGAAACACTACTTACCATATCATTCAGTTCAGTTCAGTTCAGTCGCTCAGTCATGTCCGACTCTTTGCGACCCTATGAATCGCAGCATGCCAGACCTCCCTGTCCATCACCATCTCCTGGAGTTTACTCAGACTCACATCCACCGAGTCCGTGATGCCATCCAGCCATCTCATCCTTGGTCGTCCCCTTCTCCTCCTGCCCCCAATCCCTCCCAGCATCAGAGTCTTTTCCAATGAATCAACTCTTCGCATGAGGTGGCCAAAGTACTGGAGCTTCAGCTTTAGCATCATTCCTTCCAAAGAAGTCCCAGGGTTGATCTCCTTCAGAATGGACTGGTTGGATCTCCTTGCAGTCCAAGGGACTCTCAAGAGTCTTCTCCAACACCACAGTTCAAAAGCATCAGTTCTTTTTATTATAACTCAGGCATGGCCAGATGGAAGAGATGCACAGGGCAAGATATGGGGTATAGACCTTCATGCCCTCTCGGGGCTCTCCATTCTCTCCAGCCTCCACCTGTTCACCAACCTGGATGCTCCCTGAACCTCATCCTTTTATTTATGTTATGGAGGCTTTATTATACATTGTTGTTCTGTAGTCACTGAGTCATATCTGACTCTTTTGCCACTCCATGGACTATAGCTCACCAGGCTTCTCTGTCCATGGGATTCTCCAGGCAAGAACACTGGAGTGGGCTGCCATTTCATTCTCTAGGGATCTTCCTGATCCAGGGACTGAACCTGCATCTCCTGTATTACAGGTGGATTCTTAACTGCTGAGCCACCATGGAAGTCATGCTGCTGCTGCTGCCGCTAAGTCGCTTCAGTCGTGTCCGACTCTGTGCGACCCCATAGACGGCAGCCCACCAGGCTCCTCTGTCCCTGGGATTCTCCAGGCAAGAACACTGGAGTGGCTTGCCATTTCCTTCTCCAATGCATGAAAGTGAAAAGTGAAAGTGAAGTCGCTCAGTCGTGTCCAACTTGTAGCAACCCCATGGACTGCAGCCTACCAGGCTCCTCCGTCCATGGGATTTTCTTTCCAGGCAAGAGTACTGGAGTGGGGTGCCATTGCCTTCTCCACAAGGAAGTCATAGGCATGAGCAATTGTTGACCCCGAGTGATTGGATTCCATCTGTAGCCCCTCTCTTCTCTCAGGAAGTGAGGTGGATTTCGGGAAGGTAGGACTGAAAGTTCCAAGCCTCTAGTCACAATGTTGGCTCCTCTAGCAACCAAGCCCTATCCTTTAGGTGCTTTCCAAGTCACCTCATTCATATAACAAAAGACAACTTTACCACTCCCTACATTTAGGAAATTTCAGGATTTGGGGGAGCTGTGAGCCACAAACTATGGAGAAGGATCATATATATATCTATATATCTATATCTATATATCTATATCTATATATGATATATATTTTGGTCATCTGAGTGAACAAATAAGTATTTTTTACAAATGACAAATATCACAGGACTAGACTCCATGGTTTGCGATAGACAATAGAATATGGTAGATCTGATACTGCAAAGGTTATGCGGCTTCCAACCTGTTTTCTAGGAGACTTGAGCCACCATGTAAGAAGTCTGATTACTTCAAGGCTACCATACAGGAAAGGCCAAGACCTTTCACTCAGGAAGGCAGTCCAGCCTCCCTGCCTCCTTGCCAAAGTGCCAGAGGTGAAGAAAACCCTACTGCACTTTTCAGACCAGTCTATTCACCAATTGAATACCCATAAATTACCCATAAAAGGATTACATCTATGGAACAAGGGACAGAAAAATCACCCAAAGGAAGCTTATCTGAGCTGCCAACTGCTAAGTTGTGGGTAGTTTGTTACACAGAAACAGATAATGGGAACACCTAGAAAATTTCTCAGTCTTCCCTTGAATCCATGGAGAACACATATCAACATAAAACAGCAACTAGTTTTATGAAGGGTCACACCCTGCACAGCTCATATCTTATAGGCCCTCTGGTACCATTTTAGCTTTTCTTGTTGCCTCTGGCTGTGGGATGAAATGGGCCTCCCTGGTGGCACCAGCCGTAAAGAACCTGCCTGCCAATGTGGGACATGTAAGAGAGGTGGGATTGATCCCTGGGTCAGGAAGATTCCCGGAGAAGGAAATGGCAATCCAGTCCAGTGTTTTTGTGTGGAAAACTCCACAGACAGAGGAGCCTGATGGGCTATGGGTCATGGGGTCGCGGAGAGTCAGACGTGGCTGAGCGACTAAGCAGCAACAGCAGTATGGGATGAAGTAGTGTGGATGTTCTGAATTCTCTCGGAAAATTAGGTTCCACTTAGACATACACTAAAAAATGTGAACTGTGGGAGTGTTTACAAAACACCTTACTTTTTTGAACATCTTCTTATTCTTGACTGTGTTCAGTTCTAAGTATCATTCAAGGTTCAACTTAGATGCTTCTTTTGCCATGAAATCCTTCTTTGCTCCCACTCTGAAGACAGTTCTCTTCTTCCATGTTTTCAAAGCAGTGTATCTGCATTTTTATTTTTTCTGGCTATATTCTGCCCTTCCTTGTTGTTGTTCAGTTGTTCAGTAGTGTCCGACTCTTTGTGACCCCATGGACTGCACCATGCCAGGCTTTCCTGTATTTCAGTATCTCGCAGACTCATGTCCATTGAGTTGATGATGCCATCCAATCATCTCATCCTTTGTCACCCCCATGTCCTCTTGCACCTGATCTTTCACAGCATCAAGGTCTTTTCCACTAAGTCGACTCTTCGTATCAGGTGGCCAAAGTATTGGAGCTTCAGCAACAGTCCTTCCAATGAATATTCAGGGTTGATTTTGTTTAGGATTCACTGGTTTGACCTCCTTGCTGTCCGAAGCTCCTTTTAAACACAAGTCTCTCCTATGCGACTCAAGATCTTTAACTCAGCCAACCTTTTCTTATTGATCTTATTTGCTTACAGACGCTCGTTTATTGCTTACTGTGGAAGAGATACTGCTATGTGTCCACTCAACTTTTACTCCCTAGCACTCAGGAAGACTCTATGCCATGCCTTTAGGTCAGGCCTGCAAGAGTGAGTTCTGGCCCATAGTCTGTGGGCACAGAAGTGATATATTCGACTCGCACGTCACCTCTCCACCATCTCTGTCCCTGCCACAGCAACTTTGGAGGCTAAAAGAGCATAACTACAGGTGGAGGAGTATTGCAATAATCATATCACATTTGGTATGAGTGAAAAATAAGCTTCTATTATGTTAAGAGAGTTTGGGGCTTGTCACCATAGCATAGCTGATTCTTTCCTTATGGAATGATACAATAGCAATTGTAACAATAGCTCCTATCTCTTGAAGTCTATTATGAATCAGATGCCCTGTTAAGTGTTTTTTTAATATTTAATATCTTAAAATATTTCTAACAACCCTGAAAAGCAGGTAGCATTAATGAAATTCCAATTTTAGGGTTGAAGCAATTTAAACTCAGAAAGATTAAAATAACTATTGAATAAAATTAGTAAATGACAGAGCAGGGCTTTGAACCTGTGTCTGTCTGACTCCACAGCAATTATCCCAGCTACAGCACGGACTCTATTCCTATATCTGTACATTCCTGGGAGGCTTGTTGCTGGGTATCATTCCAAGCAGGGGCTCTAGGTCAGTGTTTCTGTTTCTGGTTTGATTCAAATTGTAGTAAATCATAAGAAGCATAAGTTTTATGTTTAAGAAACTTAAAGTTGTTTCCTTTAAAGGCTCTATTACTGTCATTTCTGAATTCTGAAATCATTCTCTTCAGATATTGAAATGAAGAGGTGAAAGTAGCTCAGTTGTGTTTTTCTGACTCTTTGTGGCCTCATGGACTCTAGTCCACCAGGCTCCTCTGTCCATAGAATTTTCCAGGCGAGAAAACCTGAATGGGTAGCCAGTCCCTTCTCGGGTGTGTATTCCCAATCCAGGGCTTAAACCCAGGTCTCCTGCCTTGACAGGAAGATTCTTCATGGTACGAGGTTTCAAAACCAAAATTTCACCTCTCCCCACTCTCAACTTTATTCAGATGCAACCCTAAGGTGGCAGAAGCAGGAGATGGCTTTGCTCCTGAATTCTGGGCCCCAGAATAACTGATCAAATGCAACACATTTTTGGGACTATTGTGATGCTTAGAGATTTTTATCTGAGTCTGAATCTAGTCTTTTCTCTACTTGCGCCTTAGATTCCATGGAAACCTCCCTCTTCATGAAGGTTTTGGGTTGAAGCAACAGCATGGCAGTTGTTCTCAAGATGAAATAAAAAGTTGGATTCAAGTTTTGAAGAGGCCCTACCAAGGGTCACTCATCTGGGGGCTGCCTCACTGATGGGACCTCATGAGGTTTTAAGTAAGCTGTGCTGGTGGCCTGAGCTGAGTATGTCTGGTGAGGGTAACAGTGCATAGTTTATGGAAGCAATTACTGAGCCAAGTTCTTAAGTAGCCATGATGCCTTCAGCTATGGGCAAAATTGGGAGGGGTTTCAATAGAATGAGTGTTTGTACTTTTAGGGCCCTGGGAATCCATAAAGATCACTGGAGTATATTATTTCACTCCTACTCTGCCTTCTTAGTCCTCTCATCTGATTTAAAACATTCTCAGCACCGGGTATAAAATTAAACACTCATGACCAAGTTGGTACTAGCACACAGAATAAAAGGGGAAAAAGAAAACCTTTAAGATACAATGTAACTGTGGGAAGCAGGGCCCACCACTCTTTCCCATGGATAGAATTTACAATTCTAGCTGTAGGATTTTTTTCAGTATATAATGTTTTTCTAATGTTGAAATGATCTCATGTGTATAGAAAATCTACAAGTACAGCAAGTTCCCTATGTACAAACTTTCAAGTTTCGGACTCTCAGAGATCCAAACACGCACTCCAGCCCCTGTATGCCAGGTGTTGACTGTACTACTGTACTTTTCAAGGTACCGTACAGTGAGATTAAACATGTGTCCTTTATTTTTTGTGTTTGATTTTATGTACATATTATTTGTATGAAAAGTATTATGAACCTATTACAGTACCAGTACTACATAGTTGATTGTGTTAGTTGCATATTTAGTTAGCTGTTGGACTTATGAACAAATTGGACTTACTGACATGCTCTCAGAAGGGAACTTGTTTGTAGGTAGGGAACCTACTGTACAATTAAAATAACTTGCTTTCGTTGAACCATTTAAGAGAGTCCTATCCGCCCTAAATTCATTACTTTGGCCACCTGATGTGAAGAGATGACTCAGTGGGAAAAACCCTGATGCTGGGAAAGTTTGAGGGCAGGAGGAGAAGGGGGCAACAGAGGATGAGATGGTTGGATGGCGTCATCAACTCAATGGACATGAATCTGAGCAAACTCCAGGAAATAGTGAAGGGCAGGGAAGCCTAATGTGCTGCAGTCCATGGGGTCACAAAGAATCAGACATGACGTAGCGACTGAACAACAACAATCTTAAGTTGTCATGGACAGCCATGAAAATCAGGAAACTGACATTGGTGCATGAGGACAATTTTCCCAGACTTATTGAGATGTAATTGACCTATAACACCGTGCAAGTACATTTGTGCTAAGTTGCTTCAGTCATGATGACTTTTTGTGACCCTATGGACTATAGCCTGTCAGGTTCCTCTGTCCATAGGATTCTCCAGGCAAGAAAACTGGAGTGGGTTGCCACGCCCTCCTCCAGGGTATCTTCCCAACCCAGGGACTGAACCCATAACTCTTATATCTCCTGCATGGGCAGGTGGGTTCTTTACTACTAGCGTTACCTGGGAAGCCCAAGTAAGTTTAAGATGTACAATGTAATGATTTGATTTATATATATATATGTATATAGTGAAATGATTACACAATGTTAGGTAACACCTCTGTCAGTTCATATAATTAGCTTTTTTCTGTGTGTAGTGAGGACATTTAAGATCTACTCTCTTTTGAACTTTCAAACATACAATCCAGTATTGTTAACTGCAGTTACCATGCTGTGTATTAGATCCTTGAAACTTATTTATCTTAATAACATGATTATCATTTAGTGCTCAGACCCCGTTCAAGTTCCTGAGCTCTCCCGTTACGTCCTCCTGGAGAGAAGATCCAGTCCACAGTCCTTTCTCACCTATATGTTCTCGGGCTCTAATACCCACACACTGGGTCACCTTATGTGTGGATGTTCTCCTCAATTGCTTGGGCTCAGAAACCCCACACTGGGCAGCCTTCATCTCTTAGCTTGGTTCTGCTGTAGGACTGATGTGTTCGAGAAGAAATGTAACTGGAACCACAATCTGAGGACCCAGGTGATAAAAATTTACTGAATTCCTTCGCTTCTGCTGCTCTCCCTTTTTTGAGGTGATAAGGAAGTAGAGACACGGCAATGCTCACAATAGGAACACTCTGGATCTCAAGTGCAGACAGAGTGAGGAAGTCCCCTCTGTGTGGCCCAGCCCCTTTCTGTCATTTGGTCCTCTCCATGAGGCCCTCTCCATTAGAAGGGAGAGAATCCAAGTGACATTTATGAATGGCCACTATGTAGCACCTGTTGTTTAAATCACTCTTAACCACAGGCCTTAAATAGGTGTTATTTTAAAAACTTTTCAGGTAAGGAAAATGTGGCTTAGAAAATTTGCCAGGTTTATTCATGCTTACCAGGGGAATGGAGCCAGGACTTAGGCTCAGGACAGAGTGCCTCCAAATATGTCTACCTCCTTGTTTCTTGTGATGGGTTGTGATATGTATCAAGGGGTCAGCCAGTCAGAACAATCTCAAGAATGTCTGTTAAAGGAATGCCCAAGAAGTATGAAGGTCTGCGTGAAGACAAACTTGGAGTGTGAAGTTGGGGGGAGCTTTTATGAGTTTAGGAGACTTTAGACTCAAGCCCTCTCAGGGAATTTTCTCTACTTATCTTCCTGAGATAAGAAGAAGAAGATTTATTTTAGGAGAAGAAGCTATCAGTGTTGCAAAACTGAGAAGTATTTTCTTGGACACCTTCATGAGATTAGCATTTTATCAAGAATAAGGAACCCAAATTTATTAAGCATTTGCCTAATAATATGTAGTTGCTATATATCTATCCCATTCTAGTGCTTTCCACCTATTATTTTATTCAAAGGTCACTATGAGGTGGGGGCTATTGTTCTCTGTAAGTAAAATCTTAAGGCACAGAGCATTAAGGTAGGGTGTGAGGTTATGGGATGAAAAAAAAAACAGGATTAGTGTCTGAATCCAGGTTCATTGGTTCCTGGACCTCGTCCTTGTCCATAGGTTCCACTTACAGACTTTACAGCAGCATCATTTAGCTGAATGGACTTTTCATAAAGCTGTTTTAACAACTCAATGGACATAAAACCCTACAAAATGCAAAAGTCATACAAATCTATGTTTATATTACTACTTATTGAGTTTGTATTAAGTGTTTTTCCTTCTTCAACTATTTTTGAGAAAGGTATTACAACATTAATTCAGAAATCATAAGTCAGAGGCAAGTGGACCTAGGTATTCATTGAATGCTATGTACCAGGCAGAATAATTAAAAAAAAAAAAAATGTCTTTAAAGAGCTAACAATCCAGATGAGGAGACAGACAGGCAAGTTAGCCATTACAGCACCCTGTAATAATGAGTGTGGTGGATGTAAGGAGAGGATGCTACAGAAGACAAAAGGAAGGGTACATAAAAGAGGGAAAAATAAGGTCAGGGTCCTGATAAGATATCAGCTTCACTCTGTATGTTTCAACAGAGTAAACTTTCTAGAATGGACTTTTTAGAGAGGCATGGGCAAGGGGCTAAAAAGTTGAGGCACCTAGAGTCCAGCAACCATGGGAAGCTGCTAACACTCGAGGCTGAAAGATCAAAGAAAGAACCATTTACCAAAGCCCATGAGAGCTAGAACTATGGGAGAAGGGCTGCTACTTGGTGATGCAGCTTCAGAGGATACAGTTATTGACAGATATCAGACACAAAACAAGAGGCTTCCCTGGTGGCTCAGATGGTAAAGAATCTGCCTGCAACGCAGGAGACACAGGTTCAATCCCTGGATCAGGAAAGTCCCATGAAGAAGGGAATGGCAACTCACTCCAGTATTCTTGCCTGGAGAATTCCATGGAGAGAAGAAATTGGAGGTGGGCTTCAGTCCATAGGGTCACAAAGAGTTGGATACAACTCAGTGACTAATACACACATACATACACACACCCACACCCACACACACAACAGGAGTTGGGCAGCAGAGAATAATGCTCCAACGTCTTCCTCCTTCCACCTTGCAATTTCCTGCTAGAATCTCTCATCAGCAAAACCCAGATGAAAGTCAGCTGTCAAAGGAGCCTCCATAATGCAGTCTCTAGGGTTCAGCCACCTGGGAAAAATGGGTACAGAGGAGGGCAGGTCAGAAAATGGATCTGGAGTGAAGACAAGTGGAAAATAATCTGGGAGGCTTCCTTCCTAGAAGTGGTGATTCCTTACTCAGACTTGACGTGTAAGGAAGTGTTTCCTAGGTGAAGATGGAGGGGGAAGGAAGGGAAGCTATACCAGGCAGAATCTGTCCTGTTGAAAGGCATGTTTCCGTCAGGAAACTGCGATGTCTTCACTATGAATACAATGGGAGGGAGGTGTAAGAAAGATGGAGTGCTGGATGCTACTGGAGGATTCTTACATGAGCCACATCTTTATCTTTGCCTCCAATCATACCTTCTCCTCACCACTCTTCTTTCTCTGTTTTTAAACCATGTAAAAGGACATTTGTTAGAGAAAATAAAATCATCTTACTCCTTGAAGGGATCTCAAAAATATCATCTCCTGGATCAGGCTGGCAAGTTTCCTAAGGCATCCAGAACAGGCATCTAGAATTAAACATCTCAGTCAATTTTCTCTTTTACTCCAAAACTTATAATCCCCTTCAATAGCCCATCATCTCCTATCCAGACACGTAAGTTTATAATTGTTTTAATTCAGTGTTGTGGAAAGCTGAGTTCCCCTAAGAACAAGGTCAGACGAGACCAGGTCTAAGGGAGACTTTAAGCTTAATGAATCTATGGATTTGGCACAAACTCTTCCCTAATGCATTATCATTTCTTTCTTTGCAAGTACCAAACCTAGCCCTACCATTCTTCTTCTATGGCAAGGCCTTATCTGGGGCATAACTATTGCAATCTACTCATGGCCTGGACCAGTATAACTTCCTGGTCATTCTTTCTTTCCAGTCTACCTGCTCTCCAGTCATTCTAAACCCAGAACACTGATTATCATCCCCAAGTATTTTCTTTCTGCCAGTTGCCTTCTTAGAATCCTTAGTGACTCTCAATTACCTCTAACAATTCCAAGTACATTGAATATATGAATCATTTGATCACCACAATAATATTTTCAGGACCACCCTAGTGGTCCAGTAGATAAAAATCTGCCTTCAATGCAGGGGACATGTGTTCAATCCCTGGTCCAGGAAGATTCCACATGTGAAGGGGCAACAAAGCCTGTGTGCCACAACTACTGAAGCAAATGCTCTAGAGCCTGTGCTCTGCAGCAAGAGAAGCCACTGCAATGAGAAGCCTGTGTATCCCAGCTAGACAGTAGCCCCTACTCTCTGAAACAAGAGGAACTCATGAGCAGCAACAAAGACCCAGTGCAGCCAAAATACATGAATACAATTTAAAAAGATACTTTCATTATCCCTATTGTGTAGATAAGGAAATTAAGGCATAGATTCTTAAAAATTTGTTATTGTTTTTTATTGGAGTATAATTGCTTTACAGTGTTGTTAGTTTCCACTGTACAACAAAGCGAATCAGCATATGTATACATATATCCCCTCCCTCCTGAGCCTCCCTCCCACTCTCCCCTCTCACCCCTCTAGGTCACTATAGAGCCCTGAGCTGAGCTCCCCATATTACACAGCAGCTTCCCATTAGCTATCTATTTTGCAAATGGTTTGTCAGTGCTACTCTCCCAGTTCATCTCACCCTCCCCTTCCCCACTATAGCTAATGTCCATTCTCTACCACTTGTCTCTGTTCTTTCCCTGCAAATAAGTTCATATCTACCAATTTTCTAGATTCAATATACATGCATTAATGTATGATATGTTTCTCTTTCTGACTTCATTCTCTATGACAGACTCCAATTCCATCTGCATCAGTACAAATGAGTCAATTACAATCCTTTTTATGGCTGAGTAATATTCCATCGTGCCACATCTTCTCTATGCATTCATTTGTCAGTGGGCATTTAGGTTGTTTCCACGTCCTGGTTGTTGTAAATAGTGCAGCAATGAACGTTCAGGTACATGTGTGTTTTTGAATGATGATTTCCTCAGGATACAAGAGCGTAGGCTGTTTATATTACACACATAGAAAGTGTAGTGCTAGGGGCCAATGTCAGGCTGTCTAGAATGCATGCCATCACTCTTAACAGCAATGCAGTATGCAGTACTTCCTCTGGACCTGGAGGCCTTTCCCAAGCTGATCTGCTTTTCTGACTTCCTGCACCCCCTCCCCCGAAGGTAGGACAGTACTTTCGCTTTAGCTTTCTTTCTGAATCATTAAGAGCTCCTTGTTGGGGATGTCTTACTTTTTTTCCCTTTCATGTTACATCCTGTTGTCTATACTTACTTAAGCTCAGATTAAGCCTTCCCTTACTGCTTCCAACTCTGACTCCATTATAAATCTCATATCTCTAATTCTTAGCATTAGTGCATATTTTTCTGAGTGGTTTGCTGTGTGCCTTCATTTGAAACAGTTGTCTAGGGCTCTCAAGCCAGAATTTCTATCTCTAGTTTAAGGAGATGCAACCCCAGAGATAAGGTGGTCTGGGACTCGGGTACCAAGTCCAGGTCGCTGTACTTCTTCTACACTTTCCACTTGAACTGACTGCATGACCCAGTGAATTAATTAGCCAACATCCTGGTTTGTCTGGAATAATTCTGGTTTATCTTAAGATTCTGCTATAATAAAGAGAGGTATCTTTGTTTTTTCTCAAAAGTGTCCTAGTTTGGAAGATAAATTATATGGTGTTGGGGAATGTGGAAATTTCCCCCTCTACCCATCTTGAGTTTTTTTTTTTTTTTTTTCTATTTTGAGTCCTTGTTGCTGGACTAATAATGAAATTGACCCAAGACAGATTAATGGGAGAAAAAGAAACAAATTTTAATTCATGCATGTCCAAAACAGGTAGCTTTTATACTTTTTAGACAAAGAACGCATTTGTAAGGAAGTAACAGGATAAAGAAACTAGGTTTCAGTTCAGTTCAGTTCAGTTGAGTCGCTCAGTCCTGTCCGACTCTTTGCGACCCCGTGAATCACAGCACGCCAGCCCTCCCTGTCATCACCATCTCCCGGAGTTCACTCAGACTCACGTCCATCGTGTCCGTGATGCCATCCAGCCATCTCATCCTGGGTCGTCCCCTTCTCCTCCTGCCCCCAATCCCTCCCAGCATCAGAGTCTTTTCCAATGAATCAACTCTTCGCATCAGGTGTCCAAAGTACTGGAGTTTCAGCTTCAGCATCATTCCTTCCAAAGAAATCCCAGGATTGATCTCCTTCAGAATGGACTGGTTGGATCTCTTTGCAGTCCAAGGGACTCTCAAGAGTCTTCTCCAACACCACAGTTCAAACACATCAATTCTTTGGCGCTCAGCCTTCTTCACAGTCCAACTCTCACATCCATACATAACCACAGGAAAAACCATAGCCTTGACTAGACGGACCTTAGTTGGCAAAGTAATGTCTCTGCTTTTGAATATACTATCTAGGTTGATCATAACTTTTCTTCCAAGGAGTAAGCGTCTTTTAATTTTATGGCTGCAGTCACCATCTGCAGTGATTTTGGAGCCCCCCCAAAAAAAGTCTGACACTGTTTCTACCGTTTCCCCATCTATTTCCCATGAAGTGATGGGACCAGATGCCATGATCTTTGTTTTCTGAATGTTGAGCTTCAAGCCAACTTTTTCCCTCTTGTCTTTCACTTTCATCAAGAGGCCCTTTAGCTCCTCTTCACTTTCTGCCATAAGGGTAGTGTCATCTACATATCTGAGGTTATTGATATTTCTCCCGGCAATCTTGATTCCAGCTTGTGTTTCCTCCAGTCCAGCGTTTCTCATTAGGGGGCCCAATTAGTGAAGAACTACATAGAGTTTGGGTTTTAGGTAATAAAGAAGTAACAAGGTTTGTTTATATAGGCTTGTAGGTTGGTTCTGAATTCCCTATCTTTGCCATAAGGGTATCCTTTTACCTCTAGATTCAGGGAATGCACCTCTCACATGCGAGATATTTTTTTCTACTTTCTAGGAATAGGAGAGTCAGCCTTTTAAGTTTCTTCAAATACCTTTTATTCAAAGTAATCTATACATCACTGAGGCTCATTTGGGAGTGGCCTACCCTGGGCCTCAACAGCAGTCATTCTACCTAATGTTTCTGCTATGAAATAAACAAGGCCTCTGTGATGGACAAGGGAGCATCTGAGGTCTTTGACAGTGGACTTACAGATGTAATGTCAGGCAGTATGTATGGGCAACAACTTCTTGGCTGTTGGTAAAACACAGACTAGAGGTTTCATCTCTCTACTTTTCTTTTTAAAACCAGACCCAGGAAGTATGGCTAACAACTCAGCCAATAGTGACATAGCATGGAGTCTAGTTGTGCATAGATCTATTCGAGCTTCCCTGGTGGCTCAGCAGTAAAGAATCCACCTGCCAGTGCAGGAGACATCGGTTTGATCCCTGGTTTGGGAAAATCCCCTGGAGAAGGGAATGGCAACCTACTCCAGTATTTTTGCCTTGGAAATCCCATGGACAGAGGAACCTGGTGGGCTACGGTGCGAGGGGTTGCAAAGAGTTGGGCACGACTGAGCGACTTGACAACAATATCAATGATCTATTTAAAGTAGTAGATTAACTGGACTCACCTGATGATGAAAAACATTGCCTTGGTCACCCATCAGAGGAGGAATAATGGATACCGCTGTGGAATCTGTGCAGTCACTGACCCTTTTTGCTCTCTGTATGGGGAAGACCAATGCAAAGCTTACCTGCAGCATCCCTGGAAGAGTTGTATTGGGCCTGGGCAATGAAGGGCTCCAGGAAGCCGCTCAGAAGAAACACTGCCGTTGTTTCACCAGAGCCATTCACATGTGCCATTTTGCCTGACCTCTGCTTGTTGATTCCTCAGCTCTTCTCTTCCTCTTAAGGGCTCATCTTTCGGCTTAACCATTTGTCTGGGACAAAGCCCTTGGGAGCAGGGCCAGAAAACAGAACCAGGGAGGTCTTGCTGGGTGAAATGCATTTCAGAGAACAGCTCTTCCAGGTCCTTTTTCTTTGTTTTTTTTTTTTTTTTGACCTTTTCTCCAATGGCAACTACAAAATTAATTCTTGAGATTGAATTGACTGAAAAGACAGTGAATAAAAACTGGTAGATGTACATCACCAAGTCTCTGGGAAGAAAATAAAAATAGACACTCTGTCTCAAAAGTGATATTAAAGGTCAGATAGACTGAACATGTTGACCTTGTCCCTGATGATGAGAATTAGAACAATTTTTTCTAAGGGACAATATTTTTTTTTCCTAAGTGGCAAAAACAATAAGCCACACCCTCTTCCCCTATTTTAAAAGACAAAAGAAATGTTGTCCAAGGACTAGAGAGGGGATGAAGGACTGGGAGGTTAAAAAAAAAGGAAAAGTTGGTATATAAGTCACCTGAAGGAAAGAGAACTAGACACAGATCATTTGGACAAGCAGGCGTGCAGGCAGAAAAGGTGGAGAAAGATGAGTGAACAGGGGCTGAGCCTGTTTCTGGAGGCAGAGTCCAGAACAATTTGCTTGGGGGCTGGGGCAGTGGCTGGCCAAGATGGGATGCAAGGGGCTGGTAGTGACCCATATCATTGCCTATAAATCCCTAGCCTGGCCAATGTGCCCAGATCACTTGATTACTGTGACTATGGTATCAAGAGTCTCTGTTAAAATAGAAATTTCATAGCCGTCTATGAAGAATATAATATGAAGTAACGTGTCAAATGGGTTTAGCCTCTTTTTTTTTTTTTTTTTGTAGCCTGAGGAACATTTTGGAAAGGGAAGGGCAGGGTATCAAAGAGATGCAGGGATGGGACATTATCCGAGTGGTTGAAAAATCTCCAACCTGGACTAGAAGGGGGACTTGGACCTTTAGGGACAAGAATTCTGAGAATAAATGTTACCCTCTTCATTGTCTTACCTAGAGTAGGATTAGAATAGCCTTCCATTCATTCATATACTTCATTTATCATTATGTGCCCAGCTGGAACTGTATGGCAGACTCACATGTGCTTTGGTGGTTAAGACAATGTATGATTCCAGCAATGGGCTACAGAGAAAGGTCAGAAACACTTCTGAGAAAGGCAGAGAATAAATTAGAGCAAGTGTATTTGTTCCTTGTTTGTTGGTGAGTGAAGGAAATTTAGCAGTGTCTTGGATCTTTGGGGAAAGATCTGTTGGTATAGTCAGCAATGACCAGAAGCAGTGGGGCTAAAGGAGGTTTAAGTCAAGACGGGATGTAGTGGGTTGAACAGTGTCCCCAACTCCTCCCCAAATTCATGTGCACCTGGAACCACAGAATGCGACCTTATTTGGAAAGGGCATCTTTTCAGATGCGATTTGTTAAAATGAGATTATACGAGATTAGAGAGTATGTGTGTGCTCAATTGTGTCTGACTCTGTAGCCCTATAGACTGTAGCCTGCCAGGCTCCTCTGTCCATGGAATTTTCCAGGCAAAGAATACTGGAGTGGGCTGCCATTCCCTACTCCAGGGGACCTTCCCGACCCAGGGATTGAACCTCTTCTCTTGAGTCTCCTGCATTGGCAGGCTGATTCTTTACCACTAACACCACCTGTTGTTGTCGTTCACTCACTAAGTCATGTCCAGCTCTGCAGTCCTATGGACTGCAGCACGCCAGGCTTCCCTGTTCTTCACTATCTCATGGAGTTTGCTCAAACTTATGTCCATTGAGTCAGAGATGCTGTCCAACCATCTCATACTCTGTCACCCCCTTCTCCTCCTGCCCTCAATCTTTCCCAGAAACGGGGTATTTTCCAATGAGGGGGCTCTGCACATCAGGTGGTCAAACTATTGGAGTTTCAGCATCAGTGCTTCCAATGAATATTCAGGGTTGGTTTCCTTTAGGATTAACTGGTTTGATCTCCTCACAGTCAAAAGGACTCTGAAGAGTCTTTTCTAACACCACAACTTGAAAGCATCAATTCTTTGGCATTCAGCCTTCTTTATGGTTCAACTCTTACATCTCACATGACTACTAGAAAAACCATAGTTTTGACTAAAGCTTTGTCAGCAAAGTGATGTCTCTGCTTTTTAGTATTCTGTCTAGGTTTGTTATAGCTTTCTTTCCAAGGAGCAATTGCCACCTGGGTGAGTTATAAATCCAATGACTGCTATCTTCATGAGAAAGAGGAAAGGAAGATTCAGACACAGGGATGCATAGAAGACAGGGAATAAAGCTACATGATAACAGAGGCAGAGATTGGAGTGATACATCTCAAAACCAAGGAATGTGAAGGAAGAGTTGCTGGCAGCCACTAGAAGCTGGAAGGCAGGACAGTTTCTCCCTCAAAGCCTCCAGAAAGAACCAACCCTGCTAACACCTTGATCTTGAACTTCCAGCCTACAGAACTCTGAGAGAATAAATGTCTGCTTTTTAAAAATGTTTGTATTTGTTTTTGGCAGTGCTGAGTCTTCGTCACTGTGGGAGTTTTTATCTAGTTGGCAGTGAGTAGGGGTACTCTTCATTGCAGTGCAAGGGCTTTGCATTTTGGTGGCTTCTCTGGCTGTGGAGCACGGGCTCTAGAGCCCGAGGGTTTCAGTGCTTGCAGCATGTGGGTTCAGTCGTTGTGGCTCCTGGGCTCTGGAGCACAGGCTCAGTATTTGTGGTGCATGGGTTTAGTTGCTCCAAGGCATACGGGATCTTCCTGGCCCAGGGATCGAACCCTGTGTCTCCTGCATTGGCAGGCAGATTCTTTACCACTGAGCCACCAGGGAAGCCCTTGTCTGTTGTTTTAAGCCACCCATTTTGTGATACTTTGTGGCAGCAGCCCCAAGAAACGAATGCATCAGCTTCTAGGGATATTCTTTCCTCCCCATGATTGACTCAGGAAGAGCAAGGAAACAGCACAGGGCTGAATGCAAGCTTAAGACCAAGAGAACATCTGAGATGAGGGAGGGCCCGCAGTAAGTGTGGGTCGGATAGATGCACTGACTCACACAGCATTCTTCAGCAATGGAGCAGTTGCCGTGAAGATGCTGTCTGTCTGTGGGTGCTTCAGCCAGTTTTAAAGGCCCCTGGCTTTTGGACCAATTGTACACATGATTCAACTGATTTTTGCTACCCTCCTTCTTTAAAGAGTCTCTCTCTTCTTGAAAAAAAGTCTCTCTTTCCAGCAACCTCCGCAGTCAGGTGCTTTTTTCTTGGTAAGAAACATGGCAATAAGCTTGCTAATGGCTCAGAATTTGCCCCAGTATGGGGTCAGATTCAGTGGGGTCTGCCCTCCCAGGAAGGCAGATTTGAGAGAGCTACCAGTTGGGTTTCACTTCTTTGGATGCAAAGGGAAATTATGAGGATATACAGCTACTGTTTGCCTAAGGTGAAGTAAGCTACAGAATAAATCCCTCCTATTCTTAGAAACTCCTCAGGAGTTCTAGGGCTTAGGATGGTTCAGAGGTAGAGATTGTTATCGAGGGAAATGTCTGGTCACCAGGTTGATGATGGGTGGTTTAAAGCCCCATGGAGACTGCTGTAGATTTTTTTGAGAAGATTCTCTCTAAGGAGAACATGAGCCTCTTTGCATTTGAGTCTAAGCCAACCTATACCAGAGCAGCGAGCACTTATAAAGGCACAACATAGCAGGTATGAGACATTTAAGTAATCAAAG
The DNA here is from genome assembly GCA_006410935.1 of Redunca redunca. Lineage (NCBI taxonomy): Eukaryota > Metazoa > Chordata > Mammalia > Artiodactyla > Bovidae > Redunca > Redunca redunca. The sequence continues at coordinate 253,414 of SJYQ01004500.1, forward strand.
GACACTGGAAAAGCCTATTCAGCCTTAAGTGACTGAATGCAATACCCTGATTATCTACTAGAGGGAATTATACAAAGTAAATGGTGAGGCATATAGGGGAGTTTGGAATGGGGAATCATCAGAAAGCCCCATTAAGCCTGAGAGGGCTTATTAGAAATGTTACTCAATGCGTGGATTCAAAGAAGATATGTTTAGCGAGGCTTCTTTGGCTGTCTTTGAGTCTTTACTTGAGCCCTGGAGGTGGGGAGGATTTCATAGCAGGATAGAGTTGTATTTGCTAATTCTTGATGATTAGTAGACAGAGTATTAATGAGATCTCGATCAGGGCCTGTTGTGGTTATAGGGACCCAATTTGGGTTTGATTACCTTTTACAATATCTCTTAAGATTCAGGATTCTATCTGATTTGAAAAATATATATTCAGTGTCTACTCTAGGGCCAGCAATAGGCTTAATGTGTTACACTCAAGACACAGTTTGGAGAGGCAAAAGTTGCTGAGACAGACAGCACCACTCTCAGACCTGGGTAAATGGGGGCTGTTGCCTGAAATCTGTACCTCAGGGGACCCCATGCTTTGGAGTGTTTGGGAGAAGACAGATCTGGCAGTGGGCAGAACAGTCAAGCAGAGAATCCAGAGTCCACACAGGGCCCCACATGACCCTGATGCCTATTTCTATCCTTTGTAGCACCCTTTGGTCCTCTTCATCCCTCCTCCAAAGTGAATGCATGTAGGCACACACACACACACACACACACAGTCACACACTCAAACACACACACACACACATATAGGCTCCACTGACCCAGTCTGAAGGCAGTGCTGTTTGAACAGGGATCTTTGCATTTTACCTCTCCAAACTGTGTCCTAAATGTATGCATGTATACACACACACACACAGATAGACACAAACACGCACATACACACATATTCAAACTATGTTCTTGGGTTGATCAGGTGTACCAAGGAACTTTTGTCATTGTTCTAGAGCTCTGTGTCTGGCTCCAAGTTTCAGGCAAGAATTCCAAAGTCTAGATTGGTCCTGCTAGCTGGTGGAGTCTTTCTTTCACAGAATCCAAAAAGATGGGGCTGCCAGAACAGTGCTGATTTTCGGTGACCTTCATTCATGTCAGACACAGGATGAGTTCAGTGCTCTGCCAGCAGTCCGCAACCATGGACTGTGAGCCATGTATGAGGCAGGTATGTGGGTCTGTGTGTTGACAGTTATGTTCTCTTCCTAGTGACGCCTCCGGTCTACAGGACCTGAGGGCAAGGGGATATGATAGCAGTGGAGAGTGCCTACAATCTCCCTTAAGTCTGAGTTAGAAGACAAAACTAGAGACATTCTTCTTAAAATTTCTTATCCTAACAGAATGTGTCCAGACATAGAGGTAAGTGAGAAAATGGGAGCTTGGCTGCAGCCATAAGTAGAGATGATTCCTGTAGGGGATGTTTGTTCTGGCAGGTGATGTATAGAAGATAAAGTTAAAAGACACAGCTTTGAACCAATCAAGCAAGTTAGCTTTTGAGACCCTGGAGCGCAAGGACTAGGGCCACCAGATACAGTACTAAGTACTAAGTTCTAAGGGAGGGAGTGTGGCCTTTGGGAAATTGAGGGAAAGCAAAGTAGCCCCTTAACTTGGGAGAGCGTGAATTTTTTGTAGGCCATCACAAGCAGAAATCTTAAAACACATAATAAAAGTAGGGGAAAGAAAAATTAGGACTGGGGTGTCTAGTCCTAATGCATTTCTTAAGTTAATCTCGCTGACAGAGCCATGGCCAAATTAGACATGAAGATGTCTTTAGCTTGCTGAACTTCAATCCTGGAACTCTCCAGGAGTGGAACTTTGAAAGCATTTGGAGGCTATTTCAGTTACTGGAATAGAAAACGGTGGTTGGGAAGAGCAATGTCTGTGGTTCTCTCTCAGTACAAGTTGTGTCCAAAAGGGGCAGGTTTTAGACACATAGATGTCCCTGTCACCAGTGAAACAACTTTCAGGTAAGTCTGTTTCATCATGACTTGCACCTTGCTCCAGTATATCCAAGGAAAGAGTATGAGCTTTGGAACTAGCCAGATCTGGGGGCATCCAAGTCCTTAGACAATCTCTCTGAACCTTAGTTTACTCATCTAGCAAAATGAGGAGAATACATGGTTGTGATTCTAGAAGGAATTGATGTATAAAGAAGTGCTTCGTGATCCGTACATGTTCCTTCCACATGCAAGTCCTTGTTCTTAGTTCTTCTCAAAATCCCTCTTCTTCCTTTTGAAGGCGTGTTTCAGCTGAGGGACCAATGGAGTCCTTCTGCAGAGCCCTCTCCCTGAAGCATGGGCATGTTCATTCCTCTCTTCAGTTAAACAGTGGCCCTGAGCCCTAGCTCAGATGTGAGCTCTTTGATTTTCTCTTTCCTTAATGCTTTTGAAGATCAGGAGGATTTCCTCTTCCTTGTGAATGAAGCTCAGCTGCTAACAGAGAACACAGGAGCAAGTAGAAACCAGGGCCAATTAGAACTCAGGCTGACCTAAAGACCAGGTTCCATTTGGCAATTCCTGAGGAATCTCCTGCAAGTTAGAGATATAGGACTGCTGAGAGGGATGTGCAGGAAATTCCTTGGAATGTAGATGGAAGTGAAAGGCTTCTTGGAAGTAGTCGCAAGCTGGCCATCAGCATCTGATGCCCCCAGATAACCATTCCCAAGTCCTCCTGTTCTTGTATCAGCCTCTGGACACTATTTATCACCAAAGCCCCCTGCCTCCTCTGAGTGACCAGCAGAGACGAGAGCTTGCAGGGCACTTTGAGCTGGGCGAAAGTCAGCCTTGTCACCCTGGACTGAGAAAGATATTGGCTGGTAGCTTGGAAGAGGGGCCTTTTGCTCCTTTGGGATCTTGTATATTATCCCTTCCCACATATGACAGATTTGTGATTCTATGTGACCAAAGGGTCAGTATTGAGGTTAGATTTTGCTCTTGCAGTGCACGCTTTCTAAAGAGCTTGATCTCTGAGGGCTTGCCTTAGCTTCTGGCATCTAGAAAAACTCATGTGTTGAACCTGAACTTGGACTTGTGATGAGAGTTCTTTTGATTTATGCACTCACAGGTAAAATATATTATCACTCTGTGAAATAACCATAAACTGTTAGAATTATATAATATAATAAAAGACATTTTTCTGCAGTTTCTACATTTTTTTATTCTTTGAAAGTACCAGCATCTTCTAACTCTGAATTGGAAATGTTACATAATAAAGAAATAAACATACATATGTGTAAGATACTTCAGTGTATTAGCTGTATACTAAATACATAGTGGGCTTCCCAGGTGGCACTAGTGGTAAAGAACCTGCCTGCCAAAGCTGGAGACGTAAGAGACTCAGTTTCAATCTATGGGTCGAGAAGATCCCCTGGAAGAGGGCACAACAACCAACTCCGGTATTTTTGCATGAGAATCCCATGGACAGAGGAGCCTGGTGGTCTACAGTCCATAGGGTCACAGAGAGTCAGCCATGATTGAAGCAACTGAGCACAGCACAGCACAAATGCATGGTAGAGATAGGAATCAAATTAGAAATGTGTGTATCTATGATTTAGGTACATATCTATACAACTCTATTTTCAAACTGTGTGCAAAGTAGAAGCACTCTGTTGTCTTCCTTCTTCTAGCCAGTATATAAAATTAAGCAGAGCCCCAACTAGAGGACCTAGTGTAGATTCTGACATTGTGATGCTTTTTCCTGTCCCCTCGCATGAACTCTGGTGTGGGTGCATGGGGCAGTCCATGCCGCATGTGTGGGTGGATTGGGTTAGTTCCCCAGAGTCTCATTTCCCAGTGTGCAGTGCTGCTAATCAGCCTGCAGAGCTATGGAGGTCAAGGAGAGGGCAGCGCTCTGGGGAAGGTGAATGGAAGCACAGATGTTGGTGGAGAGGGGAGCCTATGGCAGGCTTACTGCTGTTTCCAACTATTTCCTACAGAGCTTTCCTAAAACAAAGTGGCGCAGGGGAGGGGGAGCAAGGGTCACAGAAGCTACCTCTTATTGGTCAGTCCATATGATTGGAAATACAGGGTGTCCCCATCCCTTCAAATTATACTCATTCTTCCTGACAAATTACTACTGTTTTTTCCACTGATAGTTTATCTAAGTTCTTCTTCGTTTGTTTTGAGACTTTAAAGGAAAAAAAAATCTTTAGAAAAGTTCAATAACTTTATAGATTTCTATCTATAGAGAAAGCAATATATGAAAAGACTTTCAAATTGTGCCTGTAAAATACTTCTTTGCTTTGTTACTTATCTTTTTCACTTTGTGATCCCAAAAAAGTGTCATCAGCAATCGTTTCCTGGGTTTGGACATTTTCTACTCTCTACTAGGGAAGAGTCTGTACATGTTTTCATTTATATATGTAAGGTTCTTTGTTCTTTCTTGGGTATATGAACTTTTTTTGAAAATAGAATCATTCTAATGCACTGTATGTGGCAGTGGACATTGGCAAAAACCATCTTGTAAAGCAGTTTAACTGAGTGTATCAAGAGCCTTAAAATGTTGATCAGTACCTTTTAAACTAACAGTTCCACTTCCTAGCATTTACAGTAAAGAAATGCTCTAAAATAGTGGTCCCCAATATTTTTGGTACCAGGGAACAGATTCGTGGAAGACAACTTCTCCACAGACTGGGGGGTGGGAATGGTTTTGGGATGATTCAAACACATTACATTTATTGTGCATTTTATTTCAAATCTAATGCTTTCACTGATCTGATATGGGGTTCTGGTGCATGGCCTGGCTGTTGGGGACCCCTGATCTAAAGCAACAGTGTTTCATATATATTTTAAAACTATAAACAACCTAAATCCTAATCCATTGCACAGAATACTATATAGCCATTCAAATGATATTTATGAAGACTAGAACAGAAAAACATGAAAACATATGACATAATTAAATGATGAGAAAAAGATGTACAGTTACATGTCTTGTATGTATATGACTATGTACAAATATGTGTATTAAAAAGAAATGGGAAGAGACCATATGACTTGGTAATTAGGTTTAAATGTTGGTGTAATAGATGGTTTCTTTATTTTTTATTCTTTCTATTTTTTTATTTTCTTTCCCCAAAAACTTTTTAATAAGCATGGCTACTTTCAATTAAAACAAACAAACAGATACACATAGTATTCATATGTTTCTTAGTTTGGGGCTACATCTTCATAGGCTCATAACAAGCACAGACTTTGGAGTGTAGATAACTGTGCTTATATGAGAGGTATGGCATGCTGGAAAGAGCATTGGTTTGAAATTAAAGAGATGACCCAAGTCCTGGCTTTATAACTGGTGTTGTGACATTAGACAAGTCATTTATTACCTCTGATCTGCCCAATACTATTTATAAAATGAACATGTTGCTGTAGAAGTCTCTAGGCTTCTAGGAGCACTCTTTTGTGATGTGAAAACTAAATGTATAGAGATCTGAGATAAAAACCACAGCACAGCATAAAGGAGTAATGGATCTTTTTCAAATCCAGTGATTTGGGTCTACTTGGTGTAAGATGCCATGTTTTCCCTTCTGAGCTTACTTTGTCATCTGATGACATATTTTCCATGGCAATTACAAACATCACTCTTGCATAAAAACTTAAAAAAAAAAAAAAAGCCTGGAAAGTTGCAAAAATTTCAGTCTTAGCTATGCCAACATAGTTGACTTTAGCTTCCAGACTGGATATTAGATACCAAACAGACATTAGACAACAGTATTTTACAGATTAGGAAATAGCTTCAGAGAAAAGAAGTGGTTTAATTCAGCCACACGGGTAGAGAGGAAACAGGATGGGTTTCAAACTCGGTTTCTTGTCCCTCAGGTCAGTGTGTTCTCTCCTGTGGTTATGGTTGTTTACAACAAAATCAGATTAAATTCAATTCATGACTGTTAAAAATGCCAGTAGTTAGAGTAACCATGACTCTGGAAAAGATTGAAAGCAAAAGAAGAAAGGGGTGGCAGAGGATGCGATGGTTAGATAGCATCACCAACTCAATGGACATGAGTCTGAGCAAACTCCAGGAGATAGTGAAGGACAGAGAAGCCTGGTATGCTGTAGTCCATAGGGTCACATAGAGTCGAACACGACTGAGCAACTAACTCACACAGGTACATATTTATATATATATATATTTTCAAATTCTTTTCTTTTATAGCTTTTTACAAAATATTGAGTATAATTCCCTAGGCTATACAGTAGGTCCTTGCTTGTTATCTATTTTGTCTATAGTAGTGTATATTTGTTAATCCCAAACTCCTAATTTATCCCTTCTGATGCTGGGAAAGACCGAAGGTAGGAGGAGAAGGGGATGGCAGAGGATGAGATGGTTGGATGGCATCACAAACTCAGTGGACATGAATTTGAGCAAACTCTGGGAGACAGTGAAGGACAGGGAAGCCTGGCATGTTGCACTCCATGGGTCCTCAAAGAGTCGGACACGACTGAGCAACTGAACAATAACCTCTTTCCCCATTGGTAACCATACATTTGTTTTCTGTGTCAATGGGTCTATTTCTTTTTTTGTAAATAAGTTCATTAGTATTAATATTGTTTTTTATATCACTTATATGTGGAATCTAAACAAATATTTTTTTGTGTATCCCATAGGGCTGGGAATACGGGATGAGCTTGGTCCATACACTCTTGGAGCTGATGTTCTCTACTGGACCATGTCTGCTAACTGAAGGTGCTCCTGGACCTTAGCCCACGGAAGTCCACGTTATGCATGAAGCAACAAGAGGGCAATAGACAAGGACACATCATCACCTGCTGCTTGGTCATGCTACATGACTCCAAAGAAAGCAAAGCCAAAACAGGGCAAAACAATTCAAATCTAGGTTGAGCTCAGGAAGGAGACAGAGAGTTCCATGGAAACATGAGCAAACCAGAGCTGAACTTCCAAAGAGAACAGGAGAAAAGCAAAGGGACATTCATGTTTATTAAACACTGATGACACACATGAATCTTACCGGGTACTTGTTTTCTAGTGCAGACAGTGCAATGTTTTCTAGAATTAGGTATTATTATCCTAATTTTGTAGACAGGGAAGCCAAAACTCAGCAGGAATATGTAGATGATGAAACAAACAAACAAACAAACAAAACCCTGGCATATCCTCTCCTTTAACAGAGCAGTTCAGGTTTACCCATGAGACCACTGGGTAAAAGTCCTATCTCTATGAGCAACGGGCAGCAGGAATCATGGCACAAAGAGAGGGTGTGGGTGAGGTACCAGAAAAAGGACTTGTCCTCAGCATCCTCCTGCTCCAGACTCCCTTAGGCTCTCAATCCCACAAACAGCAGACTTCTCTCTACCACCCCACCTCAAAAATATATGTTTTCTGTTGTCTTTAATAGAGGACTCATATCTTATTGATCCCAGCCCTGCAGCATGCAGACTCAGATGAGAGAGAGAAAAAAAATCAATTTGGATCCCACAGTGCATTGCTGTTTTCCAAGTTCACTGGATTCTCTCTTTCTCTCTCTGTCTTTTCAACGGTGAAAGGGCTGCCCTGTGTTCTAACTTTGAACAACGGCCATGTGGCCACAGCAGCCCTTCCTACAGTGGGGAGCTGTGTTATTCAACAAAGAAATCAGGTGCGACTCCTCTCCAAATCAGATGGCTTAGGGAGTATACAGTCAACCATACCCAATGCAGTTATGTCAGAGGCCAGGAGGACGTAATTGATGCTGATGATATACCTTCTGTGTTAACTCTCTTCTGCTTTGACTGCTTCTTCCAAACACCACAGCCAAGTAGCTCCTGCCATAATCAATTCAGAAAGAATTCCTTGAGCCCTGAGTTTTTTTTTTTTTTATCACCGCACACAATTCAATACATAGAGCTATAAGATAAGGCCCTAGCTTTCAAGAAGTCATACATGAAATAATTAAAAATTACCCTGAGATTGCCATAAATTATCCTCTGCAAAATAGGGTGGTATTGTCAAATTTTCTAAGATATAGGAAAAGAAAAAGATCAGGAAGAGACAGAATAGAGAATAGACGGGTTGAGCTTGCATTAATGGATGGGTAGCATTTGGAAAGAGCATAGGAAGAAGTGATGTGTCAGTATCTAGATTTCTTCTCTACCCAACTCAGGGTTTCCATTGACAAATACCTCCTATTCAGCTTCAACTCCCGTTATGAGTTCCATACACTGAGTTATATTCAGCCATTTACTCAGCACCTGGTATGTGTCAGGGCTGTGATTTGTGCCATGGATACAGAAATGAATAAGAGGCAGTCTCTGATCTAAGGAGATGTGCTACCATTATCTAAAGGGGATAATAATTCACTGTGCTGTAGTTATTTGTGTCTGAGCATTAAGTCCTATAATTGGTGAATAGATGAAGTTCAATAGGGGCACAAATGAATGCCTATTTCTGTAAAAGAAGCAGAGGTGAATCAGCAAAAACTATAGAAAGGAGTTGACATTTGAACTTGGACTGGAAAGATTCACAAGCATTCCCATGGGGAAACAAGAATTCCTAGCAGAGGAACCAGACCAAGCAAAAGGACAGAGGTGTGGAAATGCTTTGTAGGACACTGGAGGTGGAGAGAAGTAGATGAAAATCACATTTAGGAGATAAATCAATGAATTCAAAAGATTCACTGGTTATGAGAGTCATCACATTTACTGTTGATATCTTGCCAGATCCCCTTTACCTGGCAGGTGAATCCTTCCCCCAGTTGCTGTAAGCTTTGGTTGTTAATCCATCACAATGATCCTTTTCTGTGGAGCAGTGACTGTAGGAACAAGAGGCATCTCATCTAGGAAATTACATACCTCTCGCCCCATTGGCAGCTTTTGGCCAATGACTGACTGACATCAGGATACGGAAGGTGGCCTCCTGGCCTCAAGGTGGATCAACATTTTGGTGCTCACTGTCATCCTGAGCTCCCTGTGTGATCAGGGTGAATGAAGCTGGTCTCCAGTTGAAACCATGCCTTTGCTTATCTTCTTCCCCTGTTCTGTCTTGCTTTTTTTCCCTCACCTTCTCCTGAGAGTAGAGACTCTCTAAGTCATTACAAGACACGCCCCCCACCCCCACCCCAGGCTTTGTTTCTAGGAAACTCAGAAATGATAGGGTATGAAAAGGAGGGAGATTAGTGAGTCCAAGGTTTCATTTTGGGTATGTGATGGCCAGAGTAGCAAAGCTGAGTGAATGAGTATTAGAGGAGGATCAAGCAGTGAGAGGAGATAGGCTCAATTTTGTTCATGTGAGAAGCAAATGAAATATGCAGGAGGCAGCTGGATAGCTATGGGTCTGCACCCCAAGAGAGAGTTCTAGGCACTGTCACCAGTTGACTACATGCCAAATGAAACAATTAGGTTGCCTAGCAAGATGGGTAGTGAGGAGGAAAGGGCATAGAATGAACTCTGAAGACTGTGGATATTATACATTGAACAAAAAGAGAGACAGAGAGAGAGAGAGGTTGCAAAGGATGCTTGCTGTTTTCTTCTTCTTTATTAGTTCAACCTCCAGTGACATTCTGTTTACATATCCTGTCATTAGTCTATTAGTATAGACACTTTCAAATTGTGACTCTGTGTGTGTGTGTGTGTAGGTATATAATGAAAAATGTTCAATGAAATAAAGTTTATCCTCACTACTAATTGCATATGATGTGTGATATTTTAAAACATATTTATTGAGGTATGATTGATACACAAGGAACTGAACATATTTAATGTGTACAAATTGATGAGTCTGGACATGTGAAAACATCTGTGATATCATCACCACAATCAAGCTAACAGATATAACACCTCCAAGAGTTTCTCTGTGTCCCGTTGTTTTCTTGTTGCTTTGTGAAGTGTGTTGAAAGTGAAAGTGCTAGTTGCTCAGACATGTCCAACTCTTTTGCGACTCCATGGACTGTAGCCCACCAGCCTCCTCTGTCCATGGAATTCTCCAGGAAAGATTACTGGAGTGAGTAGCCATTCCCTTCTCCAGGGTGTCTTCCCAATCCGGGATCAAACCTGGGTCTTCTGCTTTGCAGGCAGACTTCTTACAGTCTGAGCCTGGTAGGAAACCTGTAATATGATATCTACCCTCTTAACAAATTTGGAAGTGTACAGTATATTGTTAACTACAGGCACTGTGCTGTACAACAGATCTCTAGGACTTACTTATCTAGCATAACTAAAACTTTATACCCATTAAATAACAACTCCCCATTTCTTCTACCCCTTAGCCCTTGGGAACCACTATAATATTCTCTGCTCTGTGAGCACATACTAGAATCATGTAGTATTTGTACTTCTGTGTGATTGCCTTGTTTCACTTAGCATATCTTCCAGGTTAACCCATGTTCTTGCAAATGGCAGGATTTTCTTAATATTTAAGGCTGAATAACATTCTATTATATGTTGTTAACATTCTATTCTATTCTGAATGATGCTGATGAACAATCTACTAAATTAGATTTCAAAAAAAGAACTTCACAATCCAGATAATCATGATGGTGTGATCACCAACCTAGAGCCAGACATCCTGGAATGCAAAGTCAAGGGGGCCTTAGGAAGCATCACTATGAACAAAGCTAGTGGAGGTGACAGAATTCAAGTTGAACTGTTTCAAATCCTAAAAGATGATGCTGTGAAAGTGCTGCACTCAATATGCCAGAAATTTTGGAAAACTCAACAGTGGCCACAGGACTTAAAAAGATCAATTTTCATTCTAATCCCAAAGAAAGGCAATGCCAAAGAATGTTCAAACTACTGCACAATTGCATTCATCTCACACACTAGTAAAGTAATGCTCAAAATTCTCCAAGCCAGTCTTCAACAGTACATGAACTGTGAACTTCCAGATGTTCAAGATGGATTTAGGAAAAGCGGAGGAACCAGAGATCAAATTGCCAACATCCGTTGGATCATCGAAAAACAAGAGAGTTCCAGAAAAATATTTACTTCTGCTTTACTGACTATGCCAACACATTTGACTGTGTGGACCACAACAAACTGTGGAAAATTCTTCAAGAGATGGCAATACCAGACCACCTGACCTGCCTCTTGAGAAATCTGTATGCAGGTCAGGAAGCAACAATTAGAACTGGACACGGAACAACAGACTGGTTCCAAATTGGGAAAGGCCTATGTTAAGGCTGTATATTGTCACCCTGCTTATATAACTTATATGCAGAGTATATCATGAGAAATGTTGGGCTGGATGAAGCACAAGCTGGAATCAAGATTACTGGGAGAAATATCAATAACCTCAGATATGCAGATGATACCACCCTTATGGCAGAAAGTGAAGAAGAACTAAAGAGCCTCTTGATGAAAGTGAAAGTGGAGAGTGAAAAAGTTGGCTTCAAGCTCAACATTCAGAAAACTAAGATCATGGCATCTGGTGCCATCACTCCATGGCAAATAGAGGGGAAAGAGTGACAGACTTTATTTTTGGGAGCTCCAAAATCAATGTAGATGATGGCTGCAGCCATGAAATAAAAAGACACTTGTCCCTTGGAAGAAAAGTTATGACCAACCTAGACAGCATATTAAAAAGTAGAGACATTACTTTGCCAACAAAGGTCCATCTAGTCAAGGCTATTGTTTTTCCAGTAGTCATGTATGGATGCGAGAGCTGGACTATAAGGAAAGCTGAGCACTGAAGAATTGATGGTTTGAGCTGTGGTGTTGGAGAAGACTCTTGAGGGTCCCTTGGCCTGCAAGGAGATCAAACCAGTCCATCCTAAAGGAAATCAGTCCTGAATATTCACTGGAGGGACTGATGCTGAAACTGAAACTCCAATACTTTGGCTACCTAATGCGAAGAACTGACTCATTTGAAAAGACCCTGATGCTGGGAAGGATTGAGGGCAGCAGAAGGAGATGACAGGATGAGACGGTCGGATGGCATCACCAACTCAATGGACATGAGTTTGAGTAAACTCTGGAATTTGGCAATGGACAGGGAGGCCTGGTGTGCTGTAGTCCACGCAGTCGCAAAGAGTTGAACACGACTGAGTGACTGAACTGACTGAAGCCATTGATTTACAATGACCCCAGTTAAAAAACATTTCAAACGGTAACCTGTAAGTTAAGAAAAAAAAAAAGAAGATGCATTAGTTTTTTCTCCCTGTTAATGTAACAAATGTAACTATGTCTCTTGATTCCTGACTTGGAAATTAGTACATTTTACTTCTATTTTCTATTTCCCCTTTTTGTTATCATAGTCTGATATTTTATTCTTGTATTGTTACTATAAAATTTATATTTTTGAATTTTATATATGCTGTTAAAGTTATCTTTGACAGTTTTAATAAATATAATAGTATATTAACAACATACCCAATTCTGTGATATATATGTGTGTGTACATATGCATCTATGTTAGCATGTATGTACAGAAAAGATCAGAAAGCTTTATGTTAAAAGATTTATGTTAATTATCTCAGAGGAAGGTGAACGAGAAGAGTGAAAAAGTTGGCTTAAAGCTCAACATTCAGAAAAGTAAGCTCATGGCATCCGGTTCCATCACTTCATGGCAAATAGATGGGGAAACAGTGGAAACAATGGCTGACTTTATTTTTCTGGGCTCCAAAATCACTTCAGATGGTGATTGCAGCCATGAAATTAAAGGACACTTACTCCTTGGAAGGAAACTTATGACCAACCTAGATAGCATATTGAAAAACAGAGACATTACTTTGTCAACAAAGGTCCATCTAGTCAAGGCTATGGTTTTTCCAGTGGTCATGTATCGATGTGAGAGTTGGACTATAAAGAAACCTGAGTGCCAAAGAATTGATGCTTTTGGGCTATGGTGTTGGAGAAGACTCTTGAGGGTCCCTTGGACTGCAAGGAGATCCAACCAGTCCATCCTAAAGGAAATCAGTCATGAATATTCATTGGAAGGACTGATGCTGAATCTGAAACTCCAACACTTCGGCTACCTGATGTGAAGAGCTGACTCATTTGAAAAGGCCCTGATGCTGGCAGAGATTGAGAGCAAGAGGAGAAGGGGACGACAGAGGATGAGATGGTTGGATGGCATCACCGACTCAATGGACATGGGTTTGGGTAAACTCTGGGAGTTGGTGATGGACAGGGAGGCCTGGTGTGCTGCGGTTCATGGGGTTGCAAAAAGTCGGACATGACTGAGTGACTGAACTGAACTGAACTTGTATTTCAGGTTTTTTTTTTTTTTCTTTCCTTTGTGCTATTCTACAATTTTTACTTGTTGAATGAAGAACCAGTGATATTTCTAACAAGTAATAAAGTAATAAGAAAAAAATTAAGAGAGTTTGTTTATAATCTTCTTGATTTATAAGACAAATAGCATATATTGTTGCATATATAAGGAATCTAGAAAGAGTGTACCAATGATTTTACAAAGGAGACAAAGACATAAAGAATAGACTTTTGGACTCTGGGAGAAGGAGAGGGTGGGATGATTCGAGAGAATAGCATTAAAACATCTATATTACCATATGCAAAATAGATAGCCAGCAGGAGTTTGATGTATGATGCAGGGAACTCGAAGCCAGTGCTCTGTGACTACTTGGAGGTTTGGGATGGGGAGGAAGATGGGAGGTAGTCTGGGAGGGAGGAGACACATATATAATTATAGCTGATTCATGTTGATGTATGGCAAGAACCATCACAATATTGTAAAGTAATTATCCTCCAATTAAAATATAATTTAAAAATTTATAGTTATAACTACACTTTATCTGATTATATACTTCATGTTTTTATATTTGAAAAAAATTTCATTTCTAGGAATTAGCATCCCCATTTCTGTGGCTTTTACTTCAAATTTAAGTTTCCATGTTTTATTTTTTTTATTATTATGAACTTTATTTTTGCCTGTTTTAGGCACATCGAATCTTTGACAGCAGACTCAAGGACATCATAAGAGAGTCCGTGACAGTGGCTGTAGCAGTGTTTTCCATAGGGTGATTCTTCAGGCACCTGCAAGTTCATGGGCCTGATTTCAGAACTATGGATTCAAACTTTGTGGGTGTGATGCCCAGAAACCTGCATGCTTTACTAGCCCTTCCCCTTTCTCTTGTGGCTCAGGTGGTAAAGAATCCACCCTCAATGTGGGAGACCGGGGTTCTTTCCCTGGGTTGGGAAGAGCCCCTGGAGGAGAGCATGGCCATGTACTCCAGTGCTCTTGCCTGGAGAATCCCATGGACAGAGGATCCTGGTGGGATGCAATCCATGGGGTCAGAAAGACTCGGACACGACTGAAGCGACTGAGCCTGCAAACATGCGCATCTGCTTTCAATTATTAATGGTTACCATTGGTATAAGTTTTCTCAGCTCAGATGCCATCTCCTTAGAAAGGTCTCCCTGGCCTCTCTATTCAAAGTATCCTATACCCCATGCTGCTGTTGCTGCTGTTTTGTTGCTTAATTATGTCTGGCTCTTTTTGACCTCATGGACTGTAGCTCCCCAGCCTCCTCTGTCCATGGGATTTCCCAGGCAAGAATACTGGAGTTGCCATTTCCTTCTCCAGGGGATCTTCCCAACACAGGGATTGAACCCATGTCTCCTGCTAGGCAGGTGGATTCTTTACTACGGAGTCACCTAGGAAGCCCATTCTATACCTCCTGCCTCCAGGTAATTTTATCTCATTATTTCAGGTATTTTCTTTAATGGAATATATGAATTTCTTGTTTTGTTGTTCAGTCACTCAATCGTATCAGACTCTTTGCAACCCCATGGACTGCAGCATGCCAAGCTTCCCAGTCCTTCACTATCTCCCGGAGTTTGTCCTAGAAATACAAGTTTCTAGAATGTATTATATTTTGTGTTGATTTGCTTCTTATCTGTTTTTTCCAGAAGAATGAAAACTCCAAGGTGGCAAGCTTCTTCTCTGTCTTGGTCACAGGTATATTGGTTACAGATATATTCTCAGAGGCTAAGACATGTGCTGACTCCAAGGCAGCATTCAGTTGTTTTAATAAGTCTTTTCAGCATTAGCTCCATACATTTCTTTCTTACTGAGTTCCACAGATGACCTCTTTGGTCATCTCACACCAGTAATGTTGCCTTGAAGCTGTTATCAATGTCCATGTGCAGACAGCTTATTTTATAATTTTGTCTGTACAATTGAGAGATCCTTTGAGTTAGGAAACTAAACTGGGAACAAAGTGGGAGGGGAGAGAGAAGGAAAAGAAGGATAAAGAGGACCCTTGAGTCAGACCCTAAAGCAAAGGATTCTGAAGTGAGTGTGTGACTTCATGAGAGAGTAAGAACACATGTCTATACAGGCATACACACACACACACATGTTCCTGTGTAATCAAGAGATAAACATAATGTATTATTCTGCAGAAATTTTCTCAATTAATTATTATACAAAACATTGCCAATGCTGCTTTGCTCATAAACAAATATTTTTTTTATCATATTTTAAACTCTCCATTCTATAACAGAAAGTTGTAATCTAACTCAGGTCTGCCTGAGTTTGGCTACTAAATTCTCATTTCATTTCCCTCTTGGACGATTTCTGGAAAACCCTTCACATATGGGTGAAACTGGACCTTTAGGAATCCTCCTCCCATTTTCCTCTTACCACTGTTTTGTTTTGTTTTTGTTATTTTGCATCTGTAGCAGAGCAAAACTTGCTACCCTAAAATGTTTCTTTGGCATGTGGATGATTCCAAGCTGAGAAAAATCAAGCCCCAAAAGACTCAGAAAGAAACACTGACTTTGGGATTTCCCTGGTGGTCCAGTGCTTAAGATCCTGCTTCCACTGCAGGGGATGTAGGTTCAATCCCTGGTTGGGGATCTGAGATCCTACATGCTGCATGGCATGTCCAAAAAATTAAAAACAAACAAACAAAAACCACTGACCTTTCCTCTAAATGACTAAAAAAATTTAGAGGAACTGTTCCCTGAGCAGAGCTATCACCAGAGTTACCTGCAAAGAGTATGGGCTAAGGCTTAGAGATCCAAGTCTGCCCAGTGGCCCATCAACTCTGCATGGCCCAGCAAACTTTTGTTCACGTCTTTGATTTTCTGCCTCCATGTGAGCTGCTTTCTTTTTGAAGTTCCAAACAATTACTCTTAACTTTTGTCTTTGTTGAAGATGGTATTCAATGCTAGGATTTTAGCTATTTTGGTGTTATTTAGGTGGTTCAGTGCAATGCAGGAGATGCAGGCAGACACAAGTTCGATTCCCAGGTGGGAAGATCCCCTGGAGGAGGGCATGGCAACCCACTCTAGTATTCTTGCCTGGAGAATCCCATGGACAGAGCAACCTGGTGTGCTACAGTCCATGGGGTCACACAGAGTCAGACATGACTGAAGCGACTGAGCACAACGCATGCACAGCTTCCATGAATCTCTCCCACGTATACATGCTATTAAACTTCTGTTTGATTTTCTCCTGTTAATCTGTCTCATATCAACTTAATTAATTTAAAAAAAATGTAATCAACTTATTTATGGTTTCACTGGATCTTTGTTGCTTTTGGCGGGCTTTCTCTAGCTGAGGCAAGTTGGGGCTACTCTTCATTTCAATGCCTGGGCTGCTCACTGCGGTGGCTTCTTTTGTTGTGAATCACAGCCTCTAGGCTCACAGGCTTCAGTTGTTGTGGCGTGCAGGCTCAGTAGTTGCAGTTTGCAGGCTCTAGAAAGGAGGCTCAGTAGTTGTGGAATATGGGCTTATTTGCTCTGAGGTATGTGGAATCTTCCTGGACCAGCTATGGAAACCATATCCCCTGCATTGGAAGGAAGATTTCTATCTGCTGTGCAACTAGGAAAGTCCTGTCAACTTAATTCTTAGACCAGCCAGAAAAGCCTAGAAGGGTAGAGGAAAGTTTTTTCTTCCCTGACACAGCATGTTCAAATGGGTAGATTTGGTATGTTGGGACCCTTGGTTGTGAATCTTACCTGATTGTACTAAGTGATGAAGCAAATCCCATAACGTCTTTGAATTCACTTTCTATGTACCCTGGAGACAGTGGTTTCTACTTCTCCTCATTGTTTCTTTAAAGGTTTCATACTGGAAAGGTGCTGTACAGACTTAGAGCTCCAGATTCTCTACCTTGCATTGATGAACTGTCCACAGTGCTGAAAGGTTGACAGGCTAATTCTCAGTCTTTGGATATTCTCTATACCAATGTGCATTCTGGAAAGTGGCCTGCTGGGACAGGTTGCTCCACTGCCAGATGCACAACTGTGGCTTTATACTCCTACCTGTGATATAGAAAGCCCATTGCTTTTCCTATTTTCCAGCCAAATAATTTGGATGGTGAAAGTTAAGCCCAAAATTGTTGGGAGAATTTTAAAAATCTGTGGTTCTGTTCTCAGGTACCTCAGTACCCAAACCACTAAAACTAGGCTTTTAAATTCTAATACAACAACATAAAATTGGCACATTTTCAAAAAAAATGTAAATTGCTTCCAAACATGTTCGTTGCATAGCTATTTATCTCCAGTTCTATCTAGATGAGCTACTAAGAAAGAATTTTAACACCAAGACCAAGTTCAATTTATTGACTAGGATTAAGCTCTGCCCTTTTATTAGTGAGAGTGCCAGAAATGTTTCAAACTTTTACATGTAAGAGAGCCTGGGGTTTTATCAGAGATCCTTTTCTTATTGGTCCAACACTAATCTATGGAGAAAATAAGGAGGAAAATAATACAGTGAAAGAGAGTGAGAAAGACTAGAGGCCAGCACAAGATTTGGAATTTCTTTAGAACCTTCCTTTAATTGAAAACTCCATAAACAATAAGCTATATATGGAAATTCTTTATTGTTCATTTGGCCTTTTTTTTTTTTTGGCAAAGACCTTGTTGTGTGTGTGTGTTTCTGTGTGCATGCAAACACATTCTCAAGATTTATGTGCTTGGAAGTGTGAAAGAAACAGCCTAGTTGATGGTATTAACTAGGAAATGCTGTTTTTAGCATCTATGATGAACTTAACCCAAACTTAATCATGATTGAAATATGAATTTTAGATTTGCTAATGTTTATGTTAAGAGGAAGTAATTTAACTGGCATTCTGTAAATGTAACAACAAAAAAGTTGGCTTACAACTCAACATTCAAAAAACTAAGATCATAGCATTCAGTCCCATCACTTCAAATAGATGGGGGAAAGTGGAAACAGTGACAGAATTTATTTTTTTGGGCTCCAAAATCACTGTGGACAGTGACTGCAGCCATAAAATTAAAAAATTGCTTGCTCTTTGGAAGAAAATTCATGACAGATGTGTATTAAAAAGCAGAAACATCACTTTACTGACAAAGTTCTATATAGTCAATGCTATGGTTTTTCCAGTAGTCATGTATCGATGTGAGAGTTGGATCATAACAAAGTCTGAGTGCTGAAGAATTGATTCTTTTGAATTATGGATTGGAGAAGACTCCCGAGAGTTGCTTGGGCTACAAGGAGATCAAACCAGTCAATCCTAAAGAAAATCAACCCCGAATATTCACTGGAAGGACTGATGCTGAAGCTGAAGCTCCAATACGTTGACCACCTGATGTGAAGAGCCCACTCAGTAGAAAAGACCCTGATGATGGGAAAGATGGTGGGCAAGAGGAGAAAGGGGCGACAGAAGATGAGGTGGTTAGATAACATCACTAACTCAATGGACATGAGTTTGGGTAAACTCTGGGAAACAGTGAAAGACAGGGAAGCATGGCTTGCTGCAGTTCATGGGGTCTCAAAGAGTTGGACACAACTTAGCGACTGAACAACGACAACAAAATGTAATATGTTTGGGACAGGGGTGGTGGTGGTCTAGAAGGATTAACTAAGTGAAGTAAGGATGAAGAAACATGGTATTAGGATGATTTTCTGAAGTCTAGAGTGCTCCTCAATGTGTTAAGTGTACATTAACTGGCCAGCAGTAACAAGTAGATGAGAACTGAAAGTAGGAAGCATTAGCTCTGGGTGGGGAAGATGATCTATTCTTTATTCCTTACTTTTTCAAAAGACATGAGGAAGGTTAGGAAGTACTTCCTTAGCTAGAGTGAAAGTGAAAGTGAAGTCGCTCAGTCATGTCCAACTCTTTGCGATCCCGTGGACTTTAGCCTACCAGGCTCCTCTCTCCATGGGATTCTCCAGGCAAGAATACTGAAGTGGGTTGCCATTTCCTTCTCCAGGGGATCTTCCCAACCCAGGGATCAAACTCGAGATTCCTCACTGCAGGCAGACGCTTTAACCTCTGAGCCACCAGGGAAGCCCCCTTAGCTAGAGTAGAGCTAAAGTAAAATGTGTCATTATCAAACACAATCTCATCTATTTTTATATATTTTACAGTTTACTTATAGCTGATCCACATAGCAACACTAAGAGACATCTTTATTTTAATAGATTAAAACACTGGGACTTAAAAAGGTTAAGTGACTTGCCTAAAGCCATGCAGTTAGTAAATATGAATTTGGAACTGGGACAAAATCTTTTGACTTGAAAATTAGTGCACCTTTCGTTACATTATACTCACCGCTATTAACTGAAGTGAAGGTTTATTTAAATGTCCTTTTGGGCTTCCTTTAATGGCAAAGACTAACATCTACATGTGTGAATTACCAATTCTACTGACTAAAGAAAGTAATTTCAGAAGTTGTAGAATTCTCCTATCCATCTCATCTCATCCCCGACCCTGAAATCAATAATATTAGCTACTTTAATTAAGCATCTACTATATGCTAAGCACTGTGGCAAGTGCTTCATAAGCATTATTCTACTAAATCCTTCACAATAATTTTATGTAATAGGTAATAGTAGTATTATAGAAAAAGCAAGAGAGTTCCAGAAAAACATCTATTTCTGCTTTATTGACTATGCCAAAGCTTTGACTGTGTGGATCACAATAAACTGTGGAAAATCCTGAAAGAGATGGGAATACCAGACCACCTGACCTGCCTCTTGAGAAACCTATATGCAGGTCAGGAAGCAATAGTTTGAACTGGACATGGAACAACAGACTGGTTCCAAATAGGAAAAGGAGTACATCAAGGCTGTATATTGTCACCCTGCTTATTTAACTTCTATGCAGAGTACATCATGAAAAATGCTGGGCTGGAAGAAGCACAAGATGGAATCAAGACTGCCAGGAGAAATGTCAATAACCTCAGATAGGCAGATGACACCACCCTTATGGCAGAAAGTGAAGAGGAACTAAAGAGCCTCTTGATGAAAGTGAAAGAGGAGAGTGAAAAAGTTGGCTTAAAGCTCAACATTCAGAGAATGAAGATCATGGCATCTAGTCCCATCACTTCATGGGAAATAGATGGGGAAACAGTGGAAACAGTGTCAGACTTTATTTTGGGGGGCTCCAAAATCACTGCAGATGGTGATTGCAGCCATGAAATTAAAAGACGCTTGCTCCTTGGAAGGAAAGTTGTTACCAACCTAGATAGCATATTAAAAAGCAGATATATTAGTTTGTCAACAAAGGTCCATCTAATCAAGGCTATGGTTTTTCCAGTAGTCATATATGGATGTGAGAGTTGGACTGTGAAGAAAGCTGAATACCAAAGAATTGATGCTTTTGAACTGTGGTGTTGGAGAAGACTCTTGAGAGTCCTTTGGACTGCAAGGAGATCCAACCAGTCCATCCCTTTAGTCCTGGGAGTTCATTGGAAGGACTGATGCTGAGGCTGAAACTTCAATACTTTGGCCACCTCATGTGAAGAGCTGACTCATTGTAAAAGACCCTGATGCTGAGAGGGACTGGGGGCAGGAGGAGAAGGGGACGATAGAGGATGAGATGGCTGGATGGCATCACTGACTCGATGGATGTGGGTTTGAGTGAACTCTGGGAGTTGGTGATGGACAGGGAGGCCTGACGTGCTATGATTCATGGGGTCACAAAGAGTCAGACACAACAGAGCGACTGAACTGAACTGAATAGTATTATACCCATTTTACAAGGAAATTGGCTTGGATAGGTTTAGGGACTTGGACCTGGAAAGATAAAATCACCAGCAAAAATAACAACAATATTTGTTGAGTGTTTGCAACATGACAGGCATAAAGCAAAACCTATTACAAGTACTAGGTCATCTCACACATTCAACCCCATAAATAAAATATTTAGGTTTGTCCAAGAGGGTCTTGGTTTACTCATGTGGTTCCAGCAAAATTATCAATACTGCTCTTTTATTTTTAACTCTAAAAAGTGTCCTTTTTTGAATGATAAAATAATTTGATTACCCTATCTATGAGGAAGGTGCTATCATTATTTCTCTGTTGTGGATAAGTAAAAACAGGTAGAGAGAAATTATATAACTTGTTCTAGGCCTTCCAACTTAAAAAGGAGCCAAACCAAGGCTCAAACCCACATCCTTTGACTGATTTTCCTTGTAACCTTCAATTTCTTAAGTTTTCTCTACTTGTCTTTCACTGACCACCTCTTTTGTACAGCAGCCAGTTCCCATTCTGAAGTGTTCTTAGATTTTTCCCACTGAGAGTTGCCCCGTCTTGGTGTCTGACTCCCTTTAACTTCCAAACAAATATATATCCTAAATCTCATTCCTACAGAGTCTTCCCAGGGAACAGGAGATAAGCTAAAATTAAGAAGCACTATAGAAAATATAATTTTCCTAATGCCATATGTATATAATATGTATGTTATATATATTTTAATTACTCTAATTCTTGAAACTTCTCTTCTCTCTCATAATTTATATTACTCAAATGAGATTATAGAGACTTAGAGACATTAAGTAATTAGCCCAAATTCTCATAGCTTTAGAAGTGAAGAAGCCAGAACTTGATTTATTTCTGCCTCCTTCTAAAACCCATGTAGTTTCATTGTGGATACTGCCTTCAACAGCAGAAAATTCTCCAATGCCATATCGCAGTTCCTAGACTGTAACTCTTTCTATTTCTACAATTATTAACAAAATTGCATTCAGTTTGAAGCCCATGTCATCTTTCTACAGTTTGGTGGGTAGCTTATCTGTTCTTTAGCTGGGGAACTCCAGTGCCTTTACCCTGTGATAATTTCAGGCATCATGACACCCTCAATGAGGCTGAAGGTCCTTCTCATTTGAAGTCCAATCCCTGAGATAACTGCAAAGAGACTGAAGATCAATTTACATATAGGTACTAAGCCAGGGCAGTGGTAAAGAATCCACCTGCCAATGCAGGAGACGCACATTCAATCCCTGGGTCAGGACGATCCTTTGGAGGAGAAAGTGGTAACCCAGCACAATATTCTTGCCTAGGAAATCCCACAGACAGAGGAACTTGGAGGGCTACTGTCCATGAGGTCACAGGTGTCTGACATGACTTAATGACGAAACAATAACAACTTAGCCAGGGAGGGGCTCTCCCCGCTTCATTATCCCTCCAAACCCCTGTTCAGATAATTGTTGCTGACCTGAGTGTCAGACCTTGGGTACCAAATGTGATGCTACCAGGCCAACTAATTAACAGGGAATAATATGTGTCCCATTCTATACTCCATTGGGGAAGGATGAAGCAGGCTGAGCTTGCAAATGATGACAGTAATGAGGTTCTGGTTACCTACCTGGCTCTTCTCTCCCCTACTCCCCACATGCTGTCTCTGCCAGGTGAGGGCCATGTCCATGAATCCAAGCGGATTCTGACATGTTGGTCTGTTTCAGCCATTACTTGAGGGCAGCTCTCAGAGGGCTGTGTGCTTGCACTCAGGCACTCCGTCTTGTCTGAGTCTTTGTGACCCTGTGGACGATAGCCCATCAGTTTCCTCCGTCCATGGGATTCTCCAGGCAAGAATACTGGAGGGGGTTGCCATTTTCTACTTCAGAGGATCTTCCCGACCCAGGGATTGAACTTGCGCCTCTTATGTCGCCTGCATTTGCAGGTGGATTCTGTACCACTGTGCCACCAGGGAAGCCCCTCATAGGACTGGGGTAAATCCAATTCCCTTGCAAGCCCCAGAGGACAGGCTGCGTGACTGCTCTAACTCTTCCTCTGGGAGGTGAGGTTCTGAATGTCTCTTTCTGTAGTCCTTAATGAGGCAGCCAAAATGAAAGGGTTTTTCTTGTGCTCAGGCAACTAATGAAATCAGAAAAAGAAATGTAATTCACCCAAAGTTGAGACAATGGGAAAGATACAGATATTAATTTTTTTTAAAAAAGTAAGAGCAGCTTACTGAAATGTCAAAATATCTTTTTATACAGGTTAAACAAAGGGAAGAGATAATGTAGTTTCAGTTGTATTGGCCAAAAATCTCTGTCTTCATCCTATTTATAATTTTGATGGCACTTTTGCCATTCAAATTGACTATGAAAGCTCACATCTGTGTAAGATATTAACATGAGTTATGACTGAATGTAGGAATAAGTTTATGAAGTAGAGCACAAGCTTGGCATGTAGAGAGTTATGTCCATGAGATACATGGGATTCTTATGCCATAAGAATATGGCGTGCCAATGATAAAATACAGGTTGCTTCTCACGGCAAGAAGAAACACTTCGCAAATGTGTAAATTATCACTGTCTCAACTCAACACAGACTGAGAAAGAATCATTTCAGAAATTAGGCATCAAGTTCCACACTTGGAAAGTTCTTGAGCTTCCAGTCATCAAACTATTTATGACACATTTCCATCTGAAAGTGTGAACTGAAGCTGTTTCCATTGATTCCCATCTTCCTGGCCTTTTTTGGAGTTTGGTCAAAATGAAAGCTTCTTCATTCACTGATTTGCCCTTCTCCTCTTTGGCTTACTTCTTGAACTTCTGGCCTCTATCTAAACTCTCTGTTCTTTCTTCTGAAAACTTGCTACATTATAAACAAATTTTAAATTATTTTAATCACTCTTAAAGATTGCCTCTATCCTTGCTGATACCGCTGTGCTTGCACACTCTCAGGTAGAACTTGTTCATATTTGTGTGACATTGTTAACCTTCCAAACATTTATCACTATTGTTGCAAAGGTGTATTCCTGGACCTACTTTTTAAACCCCTCTTCAGAGATATAGGCTTTCAGCTACACTCTGCCCTATTTTTTTCACTACTCCCCATCAGTCTTCATGTTTAATCCTTTACATTCTTCAAGGTCTTAGACAGCTGTCCAAGAGTATTTCTCTCCATCCCCTTTGCTTTCATTTTGAATGACTGCCCTGCGGTGTTGGTAATTTCCTCACCTCCCTAATTCAGTGATTGACACTCCACTCCCCTTTCACAACCGCCTCCCCAGATCACATGCTGAGAGATTCTACCTCTCCAATATAAAACTCTAATACCCTACTTTCCACTCACAGCTTCCTCCTTCACTTCACCCAAGCTTCAATCTGGTTTTGTCACACCATCCTACGAACCCTTAACTTCTTCTAAATGTAAGACTCCTGAAGGCATTTTGATAAACGCCTTCTCCCTAATTGTCTTTTGACCTCCTCCCTAATTGCCAAATCCTCCTCATCTCCTCTTTCTTTATCCTTTCTTTCTTTCTTTTCTTTTTTTTTTTAATATTCATCTATTTATTTGGCTGCACCAGGGCTCTGGAGCTCCTGCTTAGCTGTCCCACAGCTTGTGAAATCTTAGTTCTCCATACAGGGATTGAATCCACGTCCCCTGCATTGCAAAGCAGATTCTTAACCGCTGAACCACCAGGGAGGGCTCTCTTATTTTTCCTTGTTTCTTTTTTTGAACGTGAAGTTTTAACCTCCTATAATGAAAATGCCTTCTCTTTTGGCTTTTGTGTTGTACTTCACATACTCCTTTTAGTCTCCCTCTTCTGGTCAGGTGGCTTGAATATCTCCTCATTCTGAATGCTTTCTGAGTCATTTTCTGGCTTTTCTTGCTTCTTTATTTACATATTCACTGAGCAATTTTACCTTTTTTTTTTTTTTTTACTGTAACTTTGTCTTGAAAGACTTTCCTCTTGAGCTCTGGCCCAACATATCCAGTAGCCTGTTACATGGCCCAAAACAGCCCTACTATAAAATATTCAGTACTGAACATCAAAACTACTATCTTCCAGCTTATGTTTTTCTGACCAACACTCACAGCACCATCTCAATCATTCAAGGCTGGATCCTGAGTGTCATTCTTGTTTTCTCATCTTATCCCTTCTGATCAAAGAATGAGTCATTAAGTTACGCCAATTCTAGCTCTTAAAGGGTTCTCAAAAATTTTCTCTCCATTAATCTACACTTATACTATCACTTCAGACCTCACCATCTTTTCCTAGAAATTGTAGCAGAAATTTACCTGGGTTTGAATCCATCTAAGACCACCAAAGTCAATTTCCTGAAGCATAAAATATTTGTGAATTTTCTCTAATTGAAGCCCTTCAATAACTCTTTCCCCATTTGCCACTTTATTTTTTGATTGAAGGATATTTGCTTTACAGAATTTTGTGGTTTTTCTGTCATACATCAACAATAATTGGCCATTGGTACACCCATGTTCCCTCCCTCCCAAACCCCTCTTTCATCTCCTTCCCCATCCCATCCTTCTGTGTTATCACAAAGCCCTTGTTTGAGTTCCCTGAGTCATTCAGCAAATTCCCACTGGTGCTCTATTTTACCAAGGATATTATAAATTTCCATGCTACTCTCTCCATACATCTCACCCTCTCTCTCCTCCCCTCCCCCCATGTCCTTAGGGCCGTTCTTTGCATGTCAAAGACAAACTTTAGAATTCGTCTATCAAGATGCTTTATGATCTGATATCTGCCTACTTATTTAGCTTTATTCTTTGCCATTGTGCTAAACATTCCAGTGACACCAAAACTCCTGTTATTACCAAAGCATGACCGCCAAGGCACATCTTTGCACCTGCAACTCTCTTTCATCCTGTATTAGTCTTCTTACTTTGTTATAACAACACTCTATTTTTCATCAAAGATTCAGTTCCAGTATTACCTTTATCCTTAGCTTATCTCTGTAACATCATCTAACAATACTTTCCTTCTCTTGATCCCCATCTCCATTCATGGTGGAATTCCTGTATTTCCCCCAAACATACCATGCTTTTGCTGCTTCCTTCCCTTTTACTATCCTTTTCTCCCAAGTTCATTTCCTACTCAAGCTTAGATAACATTTCCTTTGAGAGGTCTTTCTGGTCCAAATCCCCAGGATAAGTTAAATCCTCTTGTTTTATGTTTCCATTGTAGGCTATGTCTTCTCTTTGATAATACAACTCTTTCAGTGGCTCTTTTAGTATTCGACTTCTACAAAGACTGTTACATCCAAGCAGGAACCTGGTCTATATTTTTGTTATTTTTACACCATCAGAGCTTAGCACATTGTCTTGCACCTATTAGATGCTCAATAAATATGTGCTGGATTCTGAAGGAATTACGGGTATTGATAATATCTGCACACTTGATCGCAATCTCTTTTGATGCCACCCCATTCCTGTCTCACAGGAGTACTTTTTCATCCATCAGTGTACTAATCACACATGCCACATCTGAATTTCTCTCCACAGCTGGGGCTCACAACATGGCTCCCAATTCAACTGGGGGTTTTGGAACTCAGGTTGGGACCAAGAAAACTCCCCTGCGGCAGATCATGGAACTTGAGTTGGCCAAAAAGTTCCTTTGGTTTTTGAGTAAAAACAAATCGCACAGTTTTCATTTTCACCAGGAACTTTATTGAACAATATATTCCCCATTTTGTTCCACTACCTTCTGCTGTTTTACAGGCAACTTCATAATTCCATCTTCCCAAAGAACTGTTCTAGGTGCCTTCTGTAGTTTTCCAGGGAACTGAATTTTTTTTTTTTTCCATTAACAGAAATTTGTAAAGACTGAAATAACTGAAAACCCAAAGGTGCAATGTTTGGGTGAATATGACAGATGAAGCAGGACTAATCAGCCAAACTGTAACAGTTTTTGCCTGTCATCAAAGAAATATGCAGTCTTGTGTTATCCTGCTGGAAGATAATGTGTTTTCTGTTGACTAATTCTGGGTGCTTTTGTCAAGTGCTTCTTTCAGTTAATTAATTGGTAGTAGTACTTGTTGGAATTGTTTGGTTTTCCACAAGGAGGTCATAATAGAGGACTCCCTTCCAATCCCACTACATGCACAATATCACCTCCTTTGAATGAAGACCAGCCTTTGTCTGGTTGATGGTGGTTCTTTCCACTTGACCCATGATCTCTTCCATTCCACGTTATTGTAGAGTATCCAGTTTTCATTGCCTGTCACAATTTGCTTTAAAAATAGATTTTTTTTCATTTAAGTAAAGAATCGCATGGGATATGTGGTCAAGAAAATTTTTATCGCTTAACTGATGTGGAATGCAAACATCCCAGAATGTACACAATGCAAAGCGATGAACAGAACCAAGCTGTGCAAATGATTTTCAATGCTTGATTTGGATATTTGGAGTATAGGGGGTATATCCCACAAGGTATGGCATTGATTATTTTAAATTAATGTCTCAATTTGTTTGCTATGAACTTCAACTGGTCTATCAGACTGTGGAGCGTTATCCAGGAAGAAATTTCCAGCACAAAACTTCACCAATCATTTTTGACACACCCAAGCAGTCACAACACCTCCATACACTGCACAAATTTTTTCCCTGTTTTTTTTGCATTTCAGTGGTGTTTTTACCTTTCTTGAATTAATAAAGTATAACAGTCCAAAAATGTTGCTTTTTTCTTCTTTCTTCAAATATTAAAATGGCTATACAACAATTTACCAATTTTGATTTTTCTTTCTAATACACACTGATATGACAGCTGTCACAATACAATCTAACAAAATTGTTTCAAATGAAGTTAAAGACAACTAAGCGCTACTAGAGCCATTGTATGGGGGGGAAAAGAATGAACATTTTGCTAATCTAATAAAAAGTTCTATAAACCTGACGTCACATTGGAATTAAAAAATAATTCTGTCTGAAAGGGTGGCAGCAATCAGAAGAATAGGAACCAGAGGCGTGAGAATTGGCTTGGAACCTTGGCCAGCTGGGCTGGGGTGACCCTGTGAGATCTGGACAGCCACGGGAACATAGGGCGTGTACAAGATTCCAAAACGTGCTAAACAGGCTTGGACACATTATGGTTTTGTTGAAGTGGTGGGGGTAGTGTAGTTGACGCATCTTTACAAACGGAGGAGTTTATTTTAATCAGTTTAAATCTCAAGCCCTCAGTACATTGTGCCCTTAATAAACATCTGTAGAATAAACGTGTGTCAAGTTGTTCTTCTCTTCCAAAAGCTGATTGTTTACAGCCTTATTTATAAATAAAAGCTTATTCCCTTTGCCTTTATTAGAAAGGTTTGCGTAAGAATGCACTGAACTTGACATATTGTTTTGAAATGCAAGCTTCGTGAAATTAATTTATAAAATCCAAACACAATTTCAGCCTATTAGGGGCTTGTAATTAAGAAATAACCTGCTAGTTAAATAAACCATTAGCTTTGGAAATCAAAGCATACCAATGAACTTGCTATGTGTGCTTTCCTGCTGTGGCTCTTCGCCCAGGAATTAGCCAGGAAATGATGCAGTCTGCTGAGTGAGTTGACAGAATTTCAAGTGGAAGGAACTCCTGAGGCCAGTGGAGTGTTCTGTTGTTGAAAGGGTACAAGGCATAACTGAAGTGCTTTGTATGGCAGAAATGGCTATGGCTACTCACTCACTCCTCTTCTGCATCATCTAATTGATTTTCCCTTGAGTGTTAGGCCAAAGGCTTAGGAGTTCAGTGGCCATTGCCTGCCTTGGGTACAGGTGATAATGATATATTTTGTCTGTACAGAATTAAAAATATAACAACACTATAACAATACTGACTAAAAGTTGTTTACCATTTTGTAATCACAATTCATTGATAATTCTAACTGATGCATGTGTGCTAAGTCGCTTCATGTCCGACTCTTTGCGCCCATATGGACTGTAGCTCTCCAAGCTCCTCTGCCAATGGGATTCTCCAGGCAAGAATGCTTGAGTGGGTTGCCCTGCTCTCCTTCACAGGATCTTCCCGACCCAGGAATCGAAACTGTGTTTCCTGTCTCCTTCATTGGCAGGCAGATTCTTTACAATTAGTAACACCTGGGAAGCCCGTTCTACTCAATCAATGACAAAATAATCTTCCTACCAATAATTTTATACTTGAAATAATTGCTATAGTTACTACTGAGTTTTAATAATATACATGCAAGCTTCAAATTGTTACATTTTTACTACTTTTAACAAACATTGTATTTCATATGGAAGTTAATTTGTACAACTCCTAGTTGTACAAACTCCTGATACATGTGGCCTAAATACACCTGTTTATTTCCAGAGTGAATACATAAGCTATTAATCATTCAAACTTGTTCTCAGTATATAGTTTTATCTTTAAATGATAAAAAAAAAAACAAATGATAGTACCATGATCATAAAGCTGAGGAAACATAATGTGTGAGCCACTTCAATTCTGCCATTCCATGTGACCCTCTCAGAATTTTTGTGGTTATGATTTAAAACCCTCAGAATGGGGGAAAATATTTGCAAATGAAACAACTGAGAAAGAATCTCCAAAATATAACAATCATCACCTGCATATTAATATTTTAAAAAAACAACTTAATCAAAAAACAGGAGAAAAATCCTAATTAGACATTACTCTAAAGAAGTGGCTCAGATGGTAAAGAATCTGCTAGCAATGCAGAAGACCCAGGTTCAGTCCCTGGGGATCCCCTGGAGAAGGGCATGGCTACCCACTCCAGTATTCTTGAGAATTCTAGAGAACTTCATGGACAGAGAAGCCTGGAAGGGTACAGTCCATGGGGTTGCAAAAGAGCTGGAGAAGACTTAGCAACTGAACAACAACAACAATAACACTATAATGATAGTAATAAAATAACAATAAAATAACTAATGAGAATAATACCTTGGCCACCTGATGTGAAGAGCTGATTCACTGGAAAAGACCCTGATGCTAAGAAAGACTGAAGGCCACAGGAGAAAGGGGCAGCAGAGGATGAGATGGTTAGATAGCATCACCAACTCAATGGACATGAATTTGAGCAAACTCAGGGAAATAGTGGAGGACAGAGGGGCCTGGTGTGTGACAGTCCAAGGGACTGTAAAGAGTCAGACACGGCCTAGCAACTGAACGACAACAACCACAAGGAAAGCACACTGTAGACCTTGGAACTCTACTTAACGCACTGTGGTGACCTGAATGGGAAGAAGGTCCAAAAAGTAGGGGTTATATGAACATGTTTGACTGATTAATTTTGCAAAACAGTAAAAACTAACACAACAATATAAAGTAACTGTACTCCAATAAAAATTAATCTAAAAAACAAAATAGTAAAAACAGAATGACAATTGAGACATCCAATGGTATTTATTTGATAAGTCCAAATTTTAATTTATTCATGAAATATATTTATTTTATTGCCTTGCCATCACTGAAAATAACTTTGTTTTACAGAGAAGGATGTTAAAACACAATCTGTTTCACGTGTCCAGTATGCTAGATTTGTCTCTCTCTTTCTTCTTTCCTCTTCCTAACATCATGAGATACCCTGCAAACATGTGATCTCACCTTTCCTTGCATGCTTCACTACTCAGAGAGAGGCAAGGCCAGGCCAGAGACCCATGTGCTGCAACTCTGCCATCAGGTGTTATTCAAGGCCATCTATATTCAGATTCTAAAACCCTATCCAAAGGTTATCATTTTATTACATCCCAACATTACACCTCTGATTCGTGCACTGGGGCTTGCCCCTTTTGTTCATCTCCCAAACACCACATTCATTCCCTTATATTCTCTTTCTCATAGTCTTCTCTGTCTGCAATGCCCCCTCACTTCTTCATCCTCTTACCCAAACCATTCACAAATCCTCCATGAAGCGTTTTATGACTGCTTCACCCCGCAAGTGAAAGTGGCTCAGTCATGTCCGACTCTTTGTGACCCCCTGGACTATACAGTCCATGGAATTATCCAGGCCAGAATATTGGAGTGGGTAGCTGTTCCCTTCTCCAGGGGATCTTCCCAACCCAGGAACTGAACCCAGGTCTCCTGCATTGCAGGCGGATTCTTCACTTTCACTTTATGAGAATTTAGAGAATTGAGGCATATTTGTGGGATGACTTCCCTGGTGGTTCACCTCTGAGCCACCAGGGAAGCCCAGCTTCTCATAGTGTAAGGTATTTAAATTGCTCTACTTTCTGTTTATTGATAGATTTTTTAAGAATTGTGGTGAAATACATACAACAGAACTTCCCTGGTGGCTCAGACGGTAAAGTGTCTGCCCGCAATGAGGGAGACCCGGGTTCGAGTCCTGGGTCGGGAAGATCCCTGGAGAAGGAAATGGCAATCCACTCCAGCACTCTTGCCTGGAAAGTCCCATGGACGGAGGGGCCTGATAGCCTACAGTCCATGGGGTCGCAAAGAGTCGGACACGACTGAGCGACTTCGCTTCACTTCACATACAACAGAAAATTTACTGTCTTGGGTTTCCCAGGTGGCGCTAGTGGTAAAGAATCTGCCTGCCGTTGCAGGAGATGCAGGAGACTTGGGTTCGATCCCCAGGTAGGGAAGATCCCCCGGAATAGGAAATGGCACCCCACTCCAATATTCTTGCCTGGAAAATTCCTTGGGCAGAGGAGCCTGGTGGGTTACAGTCCCTGAGGCTGCAAAGAGCCAGACATGACTGAGTGACTGGGCACACACAATTTACTGTCTCAGTCCTTTTTAAGCAGACAGTTCAGTGGTAATAAGGACATTGACATTGTTGCACAGCCATCACCATTATCCTTTTTCATCTTGCAAAACTGTGACTCTGAACCCATTAAACAATAGCTCTCCATCCCCTCTCTCCAGCCCCTGGTGTTCATCATTTTATTTTCTGTCTCTGTGAATTTAATTACTCTAGATTCTTCCTATAAGTGGAATTGTACAATATTTGTATTTTTTTTTACTAGTTTTTTCACTTTCACTTCACTTTCAATTTTTCACTTTCACTTCAATTTTGAGGTAGTCTAACTCTTTTTTTTTTTTTCATTTGTTGCTTGTGCTTTTGGAGTCATATACAAAAAATTATTGCCAGATCCAATGTCATAAAGCTTTCTCTATATCTTTTCTACGTGTTTCATAGTTTTACCTTTTAATCTTTGATCCATTTTGAGTTAATTTTTGTATATGGTATGAAGTAAGGACTTAACTTTGTTATTTTGTGGGTAGATATCCAGGTTTTCCAGCATCATTTTTTGAAAAAGCAGTATTTTCCCATTGAATGGTCTTGGCAGCCCTGTTGAATGTCATTTGACCAAATATGTGAGAGGTCTAATTCTGGGCTTTCAATTCTATTCCCTTGCTCTATATATCTATCTTTATGTCTGTACCACAATGTTGTGACTACAGTAGCTTTACAGTCAGTTTTAAAATAGAGAAATGTGAGAGCTTTAAGTTTGCTTCCTTCCAAGATTATTTTGACAGTTTATGGTCCTATGAGAGTCTATATGAATTTAGCATGAATTTTTCTATTTCTGCTACAAAAGCATCATCAGAATTTTTATAGGGATAACCCTGAATCCGTACATTTGCTTTGCGTGGTAGTATATTAACTTCTAAACAATATTAAGTGTTCCAGGCCGTGAATGTGGTGCATCTTTTCCCTTATCGGTGTCTTCTTAATTTCTTTCAGCAATATTTTATCTAGTTTTAATTGTACAGGACTTATGTTTCCTTTGCAAAATTGATTTCTAAGTATTTAATTCTCTTTAATGCTATAGTAAATGAAATTGTCTCCTTAATTTGCTTTTTGGACTGTTCATTGTCAATGTACAGGAATGCAACTGATTTTACATGTCAATTTGTTTTTAATTCTGTGAATTTGCTGAGTGTGTTTATTAATTCTAAATGCGTGTGAGTGTGTGCGTAATGTTTAAGGCTCTCTACATGTAGGGTCATGTTGTCTGTGGACAGAGAAAATGTTCTTTCTTCCTTTCCAATCTGAATGCTTTTTTGTTTCATTTTCATGCATAATTGCCCTGGATAGAATGTCAGGGCCATGTTGAATATTGGAATACCTCATTTTATTGTGCTTTGCTACATTGTGCTTCTCACACGTGTATTTTTTGAAAATTGAAGGTCTGCGGCAACTGTGAGTCAAGCAAGTCTATTGATGCCATTTTCCCAACAGTATTTGATTACTTTGTGTCTCTCATTATTATTATTATTATGTTTGTTAATGGTACTCTGTGATCAGTGATCTTCAATGTTACTACTACAACTTGCTGAAGGCTCAGATGATGGTTAGCTTTTTTTTTCTTTAGCAATACAGTACTTTAAAAAATTAAGGTATATACATTATTNCAGATGATGGTTAGCATTTTTTTTTCTTTAGCAATACAGTACTTTAAAAAATTAAGGTATGTACATTATTTGTTTAGATATAATGTCATTGCACATTTAAGAGCCTATAGCATAGTACAGACACAATTTATGTACGGAGCAACCAAAACAGTGTGACTCACTTTATTGTGATCTTTGCTTCATTGCTGTGGTCTGTAACTAAACCTGCAATATCTTCAAGATGTGCTGTGATGTGCTTAGGCACTCATTCATGTCCAACTCTGCAACCCTGTAGACTGTAGCCTGCCAGGCACCTCTGTCCATGGTGATTCTCCAGGCAAGAATACTAGAGTGAGTTGCCATGCCCTCCTCCAGGAGAATCTTCCCAACCCAGGGATTGAACCCAGGTTTCCTGCATTGAAGGCAGATTCTTTACCATTTGAGCTACCAGGGAAGCCCAAGAATGCTGGAGTGGGTAGCCCAGTCCTTCTCCAGGGGATCTTTCTGACCCAGGAATCGAACCAGAGTCTCCTGCATTGCAGGAGGATTCTCTACCAGGGAAGCCCATTTTCAAGATATGCCTGTACAAATAATGGAAATGAGCATCAGTGTTTTGTTTCTGATTCTAGAGGAAAAGTTTTCAGTGTTTGCTATTGAGCATGCTGTTAGCTGTGGGAGTAGTTGTTTTTCAATCGGGAGATCTTCAAAGGCTCACATTTATTGAGCATTTAAAAAATGACCTGATGTAGATTGCCCTTTTCCTATGTTGCTCATTTAGACTTAACAAAAACTCTGTGAGGGAGTTTTCCCCACTTAGCAAATGTGGAAATCAAGATTCATAGAAATCAAGTAACATGCCAAAGTTTATGCAATGTAAGTGACATTTATGGGTTTTGAATTCTGTTCTTTCTCGCTTAAAAGCCTACATTCTTTCCACCTTAGCAAATAGCCTTGTGGAGAAGGAACCAGGTCTCTGCAGACTTACATTTCATTTTCTCTTCTACAGTGTCAAGCAGAGCCAAGCCCATACAGATGCTCAATATTTTGTGGATGAATCCACTGCCACCATGAAAACCCATTTCTAAATGCCCTGAGAGCTTTCTTGTGCCAGTTGAAAAGGGAAGCTGGATAGCTCAGACAGTTGAATTCCTCTTGCCAAACTCAATGCTCAATTTTGGTGACAGGTTCTCTCAATGGGCCTCTAAGCCTGGTTTCCAAAACCATTCATTCTCCAGCCTACATCTTCAACTTTCTCTGTCCCCAAGATTTGCAGCCACTTCCTCTTAGGATCCTAGGGGCTTCTTCAGTGGCTCAGCTGTAAAGAATCCATGTGCAATTCAGGAGGCCTAGGAGACATGAGTTTGATCCCTGGGTTGGGAAGATCCCCTGGAGAGGGCATGGCAACCCACTCCAGTATTCTTGCCTGTGAAATTTCAAGGACAGAGGAGCCTGGCAGTCTATGGTCCAAAGGGTCACGAAGAGTCAGACACGACCGAAGTGACTTAGCACACACACACTCTTAGGATCCTACTGCCTGATTCAGTGAAGCAGAGTGCCTCTGCTGCATTTTTCTCTCTCTGTGCCTAGGATCATCCCAGCCGCCAGCTCTACGCCCCCCCCCC
>SJYQ01004500.1:288323-321610 GCA_006410935.1 Redunca redunca
CCCCGCCACCAGTGACACATAACTCTAGAGATACAAGGGATATCCTGAAAAACCATTCCTGACCTTAAGCCTACCCTTCTTCTGGACATAGTGGAGGAAACCAACCCGTGGCAGGCAAATTGGGTACTATATCAAAAGGAAGAGCAAAAAATAATTTCTCAGACTAAATTCCAGTTTCCAGAACAAACATCTTACAGCCTTGGCCCATAGGTGGTCTAGAAAAGAGAAAACCATGCCCTTGAATATTTTTGGGTTCTGAAAAAATGTGGAGGGGCAGAGCAAAGCCACAGATAAAAACAAAAACCTCTCCCCTGATTAGGAGAACCCCATAAATCCCCACTTTCTGGGACATCTTGATTACACATGATTCTGTTCATGTGCCTTAAGCCAGAATGACTACCATATGACGGACTGCTTTGTTTTGATTTTTTTGGTTCAGGAAAAATGATCACCATAATAGGAAAAATAAACAGAACAGTCAAAAGTACTTCAATAGTACAACTCATATTGCAACATTTTGTGGGAAAGCTTGTGTGCATGTGTGTATGTGTGTGTATAACGTGTGCAGATGCGATTACAATTTAAGCCCACAGGGAACAATAATCTTCAACCTCCACCAGCTTCCCTTAACCCACACATTCAGGTAGAATTGTTATACAGCTCTTAAAGGATCAAGATTGAACCCATGGGCTAGAGACAGAACTTCCTTTGATACTCCCTGCTAACACGTGGAATGGGAGACAGGAAGGGAGAAGGACATGGTCCTGCCTCCATCTGGGAAATGCCAAACTCCTTCTGAGAGCCCAGAGGACTGGTTTCAGCCATGGCGAGTTTGATTCTACCTCTTGATACCAGAACTTCCTACTCCAGCTTCTCTGTGGAAAGAACTCTGGGGTTGGAACTTAGGCAACCATGGAAGTGGAAGCATCAACAAAGATCTTGGACTGTGGGGTATAGAGAAAAGAGCCTGGACTTTGTAGTCCTGCCTTAGCCACTTCATTCTTGTGTGAAAAAAAGTTGCTTAACTTCCTGATACTGACAATCTTCACTTGCACAATGGAGGTAGTGCTTTTCAGGGTCCTTGTGATAATTAGAAAGAACATATGTAAAGTGGCTGGCACATTATATGAGCACATTCAATGGCAGTTATCAGTATTATTAGAGTTGACCTACTCAACAGTCTCATGTAACTGAGAATATTGAAGCTCAGAGAAGGGAAATAACTCATTAGTGTCATGCAGCCAGTTGATGAGAGCCTGGACTGGGACCACGTGGTTCTTCCTCTAAATCACTTTGCCTCCTAAGATCTGCAGCAGTGGGAGGTATGAGAACTAAAACACACCCTTGCTACTCTTGAGAATTCTATAATTTAATGAAAGACAGATATATGAAAAAAAAATCTATAAGGGTATTCAAGTAAGAAATGGAGAAATAAATGCTTGTATGTGTGGTATATTTGTTCAAATACATAGAGTGGGAGAAAGTCTATGCAGTTAGCTAGTCAATTGAAGAGAAGCCTAATATTGCATTTGGCTCTTGCTTTTAGGTAAGTGAAGTGGCTTATTTTTGTTTCAATTTTCCTGCAGTTTGTAAAGCCTGTAATTGTAGAAGTCATTTTGTTTCATCCTCTATGTGACTTTGTTTAATTTTCTATTAAAAAATGAAGTATTTTCCCAGTGGATTCTCAAGACAGGTTGTTTGCAATGTAACTGGACTACCCAAACACATCCCATTTGTGCCCACCGTGAAGAGGACCTGACTCTCCTTTTCCCCTAGGTGACTAGGACTCTCCCATCAAGGGTAAGTTAGCAGACAGATGGGGCAAGCATGCGTTTTGTGCACCATCCTGTCTCCTATAACACAATACCTGGCACATTGTAGATGCTTAATAAATGTTTCAATAAATTACATGTGGATTGGGCTCCCTTGCACCCCTAGTTCACCTTTCTACTGCAGCAAGAAAGACCAGCGCAGGAAATGTTTCTCCATCATTTGTTCAAGTAAGACAAGAAAAGTTCTCACCAGGGGATGTGTGTGCATGCTCAGTCACTTCAGTCATGTTCCATTCCTTCTGACCCTGTGGACTATAGCCCAGCAGATTCCTCTGTCCATGGGATTCTCCAGGCAAGAATACTAGAGTGTGTTTCCATTTCCTTCTCCTGGGAATCTTCCCAACCCAGGGATCGATCTTGTGTCTCTTACGTTTCCTGCATTGGCAGGTGGGTTCTTTACCACTAGCACCACCTTGGAAGCCCCCCCCCAGGGGACAGGCATACTGAAAAATCCCTCTCTTCAGCCTGGCTAGTCTTGTCAGGATACCAAAACCTCCTTTGAATTTTCCCAGCCTCAAAGACCTCCTGCCAGCCTCAGCAGCCAACATGATTTTACTGGATCCAGATAAAAAGTCCAGGCTTCTTCACAAACCTCCTCTGACTACCCAGGCATTTACTTGTTTCCCTTCGCTGAGCAATTTGTACCTTTAGCATACAACTATGAGGTTTCTTTTGTAGTATGCCTACACTCGCCCATGTCTGTAAGTGTGTTTTCTCCACAACGAGATACATTAGTACCTTGAGAGCAAGGACTGTTGCCCTCTACCTTCTGGATCTCTGTGGGTCCTCACACAGGTACATGTGGTCTGTAATAGATGTTCCACAAGTTTGATTCAAGAGCCCTCTAGTTCTTGGAGGGCATGGCTACTAGCATCTCCACTAAGCATGTTGTAAGTGACCTTGTTTTCATGGATGCTTTTCCTTCAAGGACACTTAGAGCCTAGTGTCTAATCTATGGCTCGCAGTTGCCCAGGACTGCATAGTCTTTATTTATATAACAATGATTATTTAAGTCTTGCTTTTTTCAAAAAATGCTACATTTCTTTCCTTTTCACTTATTATTCTCTCTCTCGTGCATCAGCGTATATAAAGAGATTATAAAGGAGGAAATATGAAATATAAAGGTTCTCTATTTGAAACTGTCAGTGGTTAACAATGACCTATCCACCTTTGGTTGGCCATTTGGCACTGAAATAAAAAACACAAGGCACAGTTGAAAGGGTTATGTCTCCAACAGTGGAAGTTCAGGTAACATGGTTGAATCAAGCCCCATGGCAGCCTTCCAGTTTCCCACAAATTTTATATCTGAAATTGGAGTTACTGATGTTTAAAGAAGGAAAGAAGCTACGAATAAAGTTTGATCCTTCTTTATCTGCTTGCTGTTGTTCCGTCGCTAAGTCATGTCTGACTCTTTGTGACCTCATGGACTTCAGTATGCCAGGTTCCTCTGTCCTCCACTATCTCCAAGAGTTTGCTCAAACTCATATCCATTGAGTCGGTGACATCATCCAACCATCTTGTCCTCTGTCACCCCCTTCTCCATCTGCCCTCAATATTTTCCAACACAGAGTCTTTTCCCATGTGTTTCCTCTTCACATCAAATGGCCAAACTATTGGGGTATCAGCTTCAACAACAGTCCTTCCATTGAATATTCAGGGTTGAGTTCCTTTAGGATTGACTGGTTTGACTTCCTTGCAGTCCAAGGGATTCTCAGGAGTCTTCTCTAGCACCACACAATTCGAAGGCATCAATTCTTTAGCACTTGGCCTTCTTTTTGGACTAACTCTCACATCTGTACATGACTACTGGAAAAACCATCATTTGCTTATATCCTGTTTATACACTTTTATCAGCCTTTTATCCCCTTGAGAGAAGTCCCCAAGCTGAGGGTTTAAGACCACCCACCAAGCAGTTCACATCTGTTTTCCCTAAGACCACACAGTGGGAGAAGAATTCCTTAGTGGGAAGAAATGAGTCACAATCCTCTCCCAGTCTCAGGAGCCCAAACAGGGGAAACAAAGAAGTAGTTGAACAAGGAGTAGAGAAAATGCAAAAGGGGAAATTATTTCATGTCAATAGAATTTGAAAGTATCAGAACTGACATTCTCATTTTACAGATGAGTAAAACAGAGAGGGGAGATGGCTAACCCAATACCATAGAACAGACTGGTAATCATCTCCTCAGAAGACTGAGCAGCCTCTCCTATCTCCACAGCCTCTCCTGCCTTAGGATTCCAGTTTTGAACCGAAACTCCATTCTGCTCCTGCGTGTGTAGCCCCCAGTCTGCACCTTCATTGTCCATTTAAGGCCCAAGTCCAAGTCTCTCCTATTTCACTGAATACGCTGTAACTGAATTCTTTCTCTGGTGGAAGGCAGACTTTCTCCAAGACTGACTCATGTACCATCAGCATCTGAATTCCTTGGAAGACCACTGATGCTGACGCCTTCTAACGCTTGCAGAGTCAGTTGCTAGAGGTGGTCTGGGGATTTACATCCTCGCAGGAGCCCCAAGGTATGGCTGGACACATTTGAACCTCAGAACTGCAGGTCAAGGGAAGTGCCAGGGACAGCCTTGCCCTTCCTCCATCCCCCTTCTCCTAGCTGCAACCCAGCAGACATTTTAGCAGCAGCTGGAGAAAGTCTATCAAGACAGGGACTCCCCCCAACACCAGAAGGACTTTGTGAGCAAAATCTTCTATACAACTGCATGTGTTGAGAACCAGCAGTTTCTTTTCTTTCTTTCTTTTGAAGATTCTTTGATGTGGACCATCTTTAAATCCTTTTATTGAATTTGTTACAATATTGCTTCTGGGTTTCTTTTTATGTTTTGGTTTTCTGGCTGTAAGGCATGTGGGATTTTAGCTCCCCGACCAGGGATAGAACCTTCAACCCCTGCATTGGAAGGCAAAGTCTTAACCACTGGGTGTCCAAGGAAGTCTCTCATTTCTTAATAGCTAGTTAAAAAGTTGAATTTGTGATCTAAGAAGACATCTATTCTTCTTTCCTCCATTTCTGCCCTTCACTCCTTCCCCAACCTCAACACTTCTTTTACACGTTTCTAACCTTTTATAACTTTGAGTGCTTGTTTACCTTCTTCATGACCACTCAGAAGGCCAGGGGCCTTCACATTTCCTCCCACAGATAATACAAAAAGAGTCACAGCAATAACAATAGGGTGGCGATGACCCAATCCTGGCTCCAATGAAGCCTTGAAGTATTGACCAGGACACACCTATTTTCACTTGTCCAACTTACTTTAGATTATGAAGTCAGGGCTTTTTCCTCCTTTCTTCAAATCAGTTGTCCTTCTCACCGAAAGGGTGTCCGTGACAAGATCTGGCCTGTTGATGTCATGCGCGTGACCAGTTCAATGCAGCAGCAGCTCCTCTCCCCACCGCCCCCGCCCCCTGCCCACATAGGCATGACCTGTAAGTGAAAGCTTCTGTAAGAGAGGACACGGGTGAAATGAGCACAGCAGAGAGAGAATTGATGGGCAGAAGAGAGGAGAAGCCTCAGTTTCCCTTGTGAGTCTAATTACGTGATATGGGAGAGGAAAAACTCTGGTGAGAGGGGAGACAGCTGCACAGGGAGTTTGAGAGCCAGAGAGTCCCAGTTTCCCTCGGACATTGCCCAGTCAAGGATGGAGAGGTTCATTTGGTTGCAATTTAAAGGAGGAGGAGTTGAGCTAAGTGCTGGCAGCAGGGATTACATCAAGCACAGATATAATGATCCCTCTAACAGCAACCTTGATAAGCCTATGTAGGTAAATATATATCATGCAAGGTCTGCTTATCAGGTGGGTTGAAGGATTCAGCCTATACATAAATGCATGGAAACATTTATGCATGCCTGTATGCACACGTGGACTTCCCTGGTGGCTCAGACATTAAAGAATCCGCCTGCAATGCAGGAGACCCAGGTTCAATATCTGGGTCTGGAAGATCCCCTGGAGAAGGGAATGGCAACCCACTCCAGTAGTCTTGCACACATAAGTAAATATATACACATATACTCTCTCCACACATTGACACAAGGACACACACACTTACATTCAGTCACATGAGCATAAAGATATTCATGTATGGATTTAGAAACACACACATAAAACAACCATCCACATACGTGCATGTATCTCCATGCAGTCATGCCAACCCTTGACCATCTAGATCAGTCTTATACACAGATGTTGATTCACACATATAAATCAGAATAAAATAGAAAATGTGCCTATGGTATGGTGGCCAGGTGACTTGTTGAAGGCCACATTGAGCCAAGGACATGACTCTAGTTAATAGGAGGGCAGTGGTCAAGCCCCCTGGAGCCCAGAGCCCTCAAGGGCTGGGTACAGAATGGATACACACTAAGGTCTTACAAATTGATGGATTCTGTGGCTTTGCTTGCTGACTTTTGCCTTGATTATGACAACCATGGAAAAACTGTCTCCCCTTCTGTCCATTCGTGTGAGTGCTTGGTGTGTCTTAGAATCTTCTCATTGACTAAGATTGTGCTCCTTATCCCCTGACTCTCCACTCCCAGAACCCCACCTCACCATTAAGTGAAAAACCTTATTTTCATTTGTTTTTTTGACAGTTAGAAAATTTTCTGTCATTGGCTTTTTCATTTTTGACATCTTATAATATTTTTTAAAATTACATATTCCTGGTTTTGAAAAATGTGAACCCATTTGCTTTAGTGACTGCATTATTTAAATTATGTATTTATTGTTATTTTTAGATGTGCTTGGCCTTCATTGCTGTGCATGAGCTATCTCTAGTTGCAGTGTACAGGGGCAACTAGTGGTGGCATGTAGGCTTCTCGATGTGGTAGCCTTTCTTGTTGTAGAGCACAGGCTTTAGGTGCCTGTGCTTCTTGGACTCAGTAGTTGCGGCCAGAGGCTTCGTTGCTCCACAACATGTGGAATCTTCCCGGACCAGGGATTGAACCCATGTCCCCTGCATGAGCAGGTGGATTCCCATCCACTGTACCACCAGGAACACCCATATTCCTTGATTAAAACATTGAATATAGAAACTTACAAAGAAGAAAGTAACATTCACTTAAACGTCCACCATGAAAAGTTAATTGCTTTTTAAAATCATTTTGGTGAATATTTTTCCAGTTTTCTTTGATAAATTGTTAGAGTTTTGCCAAGCATAGACTTTTAATGGGTACTATTCAAGCTCTCTGTCTTTAACTTTCTGGCATTTGCTTTACTATTCAGAATATTTCTTATTCCAGGATTTTAGAGCCAAGTCTTCTATTGAAAACTGTGGTTTATTGATTCTATTTAAGTTTTTATTAGAGCATTTTTTTTATTATTTCCATTTCTTTTAAAAATAAAAAGACAAATCTACAACAGTCCGTCTGATGTGGGCTTCTTTGGAAAACAGAACATGGCCCTGGCACAACGGAGGCCAAATATGTCGTCCAAGGGCTTCCCAGGTGGCTCACTGGGTAAAGAATCCCGCCAATACAGGAGACACAAGAGATGTGAATTTGATTCCCGGGTTGGGAAGATCCCCTGGAGAAAGAAATGGCAACCATCTCCAGTATCCTTGCATAGGAGATCCCATGGATCCCAGCAGGCTACTGTCCATGGGGTCACAAAGAGACACAACTGAGCTCGGGGATGATGATGAGCTCCTGGGACTTGGAGGTGATGCCTAGGGCTCTCTATGGCACACCTGGTGTCTTAGACAGACCTCCCTGAATAGAACCCTTGTCTACCTCACAGCCTGAGGTGTCATGATAGGTGGCAGGGAATGATTGCTGACATACCTATGGTTTATTAACACCATCATATTCATTAAACATCACCATTAAAAAGAGTGTACATTCCATGTTTGTTTGCTTGGTCAAGTTGAAGTGAAAACAGGACATGTGCGCTCTGGGTCACTGGAGGAAGACGGCACCTGCACCCAATGACTTAGGAGTTGGCATCGCCTCTTAAGCAACAAGAGACCTCGAGTCACAGATGCAGGAGCCTAGAAACCGTTCCCTCTCCCTGCGGAGTTCCAGATTGTAATGAACCTTGTTTTCAGTCTTCATTTCCTTTGCACTTGTTAACAATTCCGGCATATACTACTTAGAGGTTAAATAAGAGGGGGAAAGAATTGGGATACTAATCTTGAACTTTTAATGTCATCCGTTTGCTTTTTTCCATCCAAGAACTTTCTCTGCTTTTTTCTTCTCTTATTTGTTCTCCCTTCTCTTCCATTACATCCCAAAGACTGATGGACTGCAGTCGCACCCTAGAAAGTTATGTATGGTCAGTCATGTCCGACTCTTTGTGACCCCGGATACTGTAGCCCACCAGGCTCCGCTGTCCATGGAATTTTTAGGCAAGAATACTGAAATGGGTTGCCATTTCTTCCTCCAGGAGATCTTCCTGACCCAGGGATCAAACCCAAGTCTCCTCTGTCTCCTGAATTACAGGTGGATTCTTTACCTGCTGAGCCATCAGGGAGGCTCAGCAAATTCCTAGGACCATGTA
This sequence comes from Redunca redunca, assembly GCA_006410935.1. Classification (NCBI taxonomy): domain Eukaryota; kingdom Metazoa; phylum Chordata; class Mammalia; order Artiodactyla; family Bovidae; genus Redunca; species Redunca redunca. The sequence goes on from SJYQ01004500.1 coordinate 296,651, forward strand.
CTCCTTTCTTTATCTCTCTCTTCAGCATAAGCCACTTTTCAGTCATCCTCTGAGGAGTCAGAGTGAACTTGTGATAGCAGGAGCTCTAAGCTTTTATTCCCGGGGTGACTCTACTGACTATTTTATGGAATTAATTCCCAGATCTTCAACCTCCACAGTTTCCTGGATCTGGTAGGTCTTCTCTGGTCTCTCTAACCCACTGCTCCTTTCAAAAATAGCCCTTTTCCATTTTACAAAACCAAGGCATGCATCCTTCCCCAATTTTACTCTGATTGATTGTTCTAGGATGTAAACACCTCCTGGAAGCCAAACCTCCTTTATTAATGAAAGCACTAGAAACTCATGGGACAGTTTCCTCTTTTTACTGGTTCTATACATTTTCCTGTTAAGGATGAAGCATGGTGATAGAAATGGAGTATGTTAGCCCCTTTGGGGAGGGCTGAGACAATGAGAGTGATGGCAGTTCTGTTTAATGACCTCACTTCTCCCAAGTCTGGCTTTTGTCAAACAATGCTTTGCTGTTGTAGGAGAAAATGGTGAGAGCAGAGCAGAGGAGAAAATTGGTAAGAAATATTGAATGCTAAAAATGTCTCTTTTTTTTCACAAATTTAATCACAAGCAATTATGTTCAGCTGTTCTCAGTACTCATCTTTGGGAAGTGTCATTATCTGGAAAGAAAAGCACCTTGGAACAGCTGAAACAGTAGAGGTTAGTGACACGGATTCTATTAAATATAATGGGAATGTTTTCCAAGGCTACCAAATGATAAAACCTGGAGAAAAAGCTTTCCCTGGTTTCTTTTAAATTCAATGTGTGTGTATCCTTCAACAAGTTAGTTAAAATCCAGGTTATCAAACTGTATCATGAAATATTTATTCCATTTAGTCAGTTCTCTGCTTATTTTTTTCTTACTATTTTCTAACTCTGATTAATAAAATAAAATGATATTTTAGCTGCTGCACCATTTTGTCATTACCAGTGTGTAGATTTCTCTTTCATGAAACATGTGGGGAAAATCTTGATCACACTTCACAATATTAATGGCATTATTTCTAAAGTTATATACATAGTTCTTACTGAATGATTTTCAAGAGCTGAAAGATTCAATGCATGCATGCACGTACATTTACCAAAGGACCACCAGGATTTTTATTCTTCTTGCTTCATAAATAACACATTTCTTTGGCTACAAATTACACAGCACTGTTTCAAACTAAGTAGTGAGCAACAGCATGTAGATTTATTATTGTTTTCATAAATTATAAAAACAGACTAATTAGTTTTATATCAGTTTAATCTTGATTTGGCTGCTTTTAGTAATCTCTCATAAAAAGTCCAAGTCCCATAATATATTACTCAGTGATTTTCAATAATATTCCTGAAATGTATATTAATCTATTCATTAATTTTGAATTGATAAATGAAGTCAGATATTTTATGACAGAAAGCGAGTCTGATTGGCCTGATGGTTTGACAGTGATGACTGACGTTTCCAATTAGGTTATGAGGCAGACAGTTCCCCCTATGCTGAGTAAGCGAAATTTAAACTTAAAGAATGGGATGAGATAGAAGCAGTTTATAGAAAATATTGTATGGTCAGAGCTGTATTGACATTAGCAACAATTTTAATTTTTCCAATTTTATCTGTGTATATCATGCTAAATAACAAAATGGGGAAAAAAGCAATGGGTACAATTACTGGTCTTTTAATAAATTTTAACAGTCGTTTTGGTATTCTTCCAAGAAATTGAAAAAGGAATGCATCTAATAAATTCAGAAATGAAAAGTAAATATACAAAAATTCATACACATACACACACCCCATTCATTTTTATAGAAGGTGGTTTCCAATTCTTTGCTTTCAGCAAAAGTGCAGAAGAACCTAATCAAACTGTTAGTAAACAGTGTCAGTCAACTGAAAACTAAAAAATAATTATTAATAATATATTATCAAGTCACTTTTAGCCTATAAGAATTCAAAACTCCTAGCAGTATTTCTCTCTACTCACTACCTTCAATTCTTGAGCTTCTGTTTTCTTTAATCTCATGCCCAACAAGATTTTTGCCCTCAACTACTCCCATAAAATGACTCTTGTTTGTTTAAGGTCACAATGACTTCAGTGTTACTAAATCCATAACCAGTTCTTAAAGCTAATAGTATTTAACCTTTTAGTAACCATTTCATAGCTATTCATTTCCTCTTCCTGAAAATGCTTTTGTCCCTTGGCTTCCTAAACTCTGCACACTCTTAGTTTTACTCTGAATTTACTGGTCATATTTCAATTTATTTTTCTATTTGCTCCTCTTCTCCTTTATCTCTTATTGTTGGAATGCCTCAGGGTTCAGTTCTTAGACCTCGTTTCCTCTCTATTACAATGCCTTCCTAGGTGATCTCATTCCATCTGTGGTTTCACAGTCCAGCTCTGCCTTGATGACTTGTATCTCCATCACAGACTTTTCCCCTTAACCCCTGATTCCATCCAATGGCTAATCATCAGTGATCCCTAATAGCAATAACATAATTATGTCCAAATGATCTTAACTCCCCAAACCCTTCTTCACATGGTTCTCCATCAAAGCTCAGAACAAAGTCATCCTTCCATTTGAACAGAAGAACCTGTATATCATCCTTGACTCAAGCTCTCGCAATCCAAATCCCACTTGTCCTGAAATCACCTTAGCCCTTTCTTTACAGTACATCTGTTAGGGAAGCACACTGATGAAACTGCCCACCCTGTGCCTGTGGCCAGGCACCACAGTAACCATTTGCATGAGTTGTTTTATGACAGGAGATCCTGATAAGGAATACGGAACTAATAAGCCACCACCACCCAGAAGAGTTCGGGAAAGGTCTAAAGGAGACACCACGTGTCCATCCTCTTCCCAGAATCCCTCTCCCTAGCATCTATCTTGGCTGAGCGATGCGTGCGCCACCAGGAAAGACTCTGAATTAGAACGATTGGCCAAAGACCACCTGGAAATTAATCCCATCACCATAAAACCCAAGACTGTGAGCCACGCAGCAGAGCAGTTCTCCTGGGTTCCCTTACCCTACTGCTCTCCACCCGGGTGCCCTTTCCCAATAAAATCTCTTGCTTTGTCAACACATGTGTCTCCTTGGACTATTCATTTCCGAGTGTTAGACGAGAGCCCAGTTTCAGGCCCTGGAAGGCGTCCTCCTTCCTGCAACTCATCCAGTATCTGTCCCCTTCTCACCATTTCTGTCACTATCCTAATCTTGCCTGGACTTTTGTAATAGATTCCTAATGGTCCTTTACTCACTGTTTTGTCTTCCCAACTACCGCCTAGTCTCAATACAGCATCCAGAGTGAGCCATTCCTGTGCTCAAAGGCTCAAAACCCTCCAGTGGCTCCCCAGCTCACTCGAGGTAAGAGCCAGTATGCTTACAATGGCCTGCAGGGACCAACACTCTGACCTCATTATCTCTCTGAATTTACCTTCTATGACTTTCCTCTCATTCTGCTCTAGCCCTTCTGGTCTCTTCATAGTTGTGCCTCAAATGGTCCCCACCTCTGGTCATTTGAGGGCTTCCCAGGTGGCACTAATGGTAAAGAACATGCCTGTCAATGCAGGAGATGTAAGAGATGAGGGTTTGATCCCTGGATTGGGGAGATCCCGTGGAGGAGAGCATGGCAACCCACTGCAATATTCTTGCCTGGAGAATTTCATGGGCAGAGGAGCCTGGTCAACTACAGTCCAGAGGTTGCAAAGAGTTGGATATGACTCAAGTGACGTAGCATGCAGTCACTGGACATTTGCAGTGGCTGTTTCTTTTACTTGAAACACTCCTCCTCCAGGTATCTGCAAGGCCCATTCCCTCTTTTCTTTCAAATGTTTGTTCAGGCATCAATCACTAAGATCTACTCTGACTACCAATTTAAAATTGCATTCCCCTTACCCTGCTTTTTTCTACGGTAATTATTGTGTTTATTCTATTCATGGTCTCTCCCTTCCTAGAATATATGTTCAATGAGAGAAGGTTTTTTTTTTTTTTTGACTTGTTTTTGTTCATTCCTGTAACTTCAGGGCCTTGAGGATTACCTGGAAGTAAGAAGTATTCGGGCTTCTCAGGTAGCTCAATGGTAAAGAGTCTGCCTGCCAATGCAGGAGATGTAAGTCTGATCCCTGGGTCAGGACAATCTCCTGGAGAAGGAAATAGCACCCCACTGCAGTATTCCTGTCTGGGAAATCCCATGGACAGAGGAGCCTAGAGGGTTACAGTCTATGGGGTTGCAAAGAATCAGACACAACTGAGCAAATTAGCACACAAGACGTACTCAGTGAATACAGTTGACCTATATAATTCACACGTTCTGAATTTGCAAATTCACCTACTAGCTAAAATACATTTGTAACCCCAAATCCATGTTCATTGCACACTTGCAGTAATTCGAAGACAATGCACTGAGCACTGAAAAATTTGAGTCACCTAGTGTTCACATTCCCAACTGAAGCTGAGCAAGGCAACTGTCTTCCTTCTTGTTTCAACTCTCATACTGTAAATAAGTGTCCTTTTGTGGTCTATTTTGTGCTACCTTTTCCGCCTTTTTGTGGTTTGGTTGGTGATTTTACTGCTAAAAATGGAACCATCCCTTTATTTTCTGGCACTGGATAGTGCTCTGGAGACGTCCAAAGGAAGCCTGGATTTTCTTCCTTCATTTAAGGACATTTAGCTTTAAAAATATCTTGGAATAATTTTTGCTGCAATTTTTGGGTTCTCTATTTCAGGAATACTTTTCATCCATATGTTGTATCATTTCTGCCTGCCCTTGATATCTGTAGCTTTATCTGTACTCATTTCATCTTTTCCTTGCCTTCCTTTTACATTCTCTCTAGAAGGACTTTCATTTCAAGACTTTAATTAAATTTTCAGCCATGTCTATTCTGTTTTGGCTGCTCTAATTATTAGTTCTGTAATGATATTGTTTGGGTTCTCTGTCCCCTTAGTTCTGCAATTCCTCTTTTAATGTCCTTCTGTTCTTTTGACATCTTGTCTTCAACTCCTTTGTAAGAAATAGAATTCATGTTATTATCAAATTATTCCGTAGCCTGCAGCCCTTGCAGGGAATCTTCTTCTGTTCTTTAGGTTATATTTTCTGTCACTTGAGTTATTTTTCTGTCCCCCATAGCCTCGCTTTCTTTCTCGGTTTTTGTGTGATAGATTTTCACAGTTACCATGACACGTTCAGTTTGCTCCTGTGCTCACGCCAAGTATGGTAAACTCTGACAGTAATGGAGAGGTGGGGGTAAATTCTTTTTAACATTTCNTTATTTTTAAACTATATTTATTTATTTTGCTGCCTCAAGTCTTAGTTGTGGCATACAGGATCTTTCATTGCAGTGCCTAGGCTTCTCTCTAGTTGCAACTCATGGGGTTAGTTGCCTCATGGCACGTGGGATCTTAGTTCCCTGTCCAGGGGTTGAACCCTTGTCCCCTGCATTGTTAGCTACATTCTTAACCACTGGACCATCAGGAAAGTCCCTCCTTCATCCTACTGATACATTTTTGACTTCCCTTCTGAGCCAAATTTGAGAAATATCATTTTCTTACTGCTTTTCATTACCTTGGTGGCTCAGTCAAATCAAAAATTTCAGCTGGAGTGGGTGAAGGTTCTTTGGAAAACTAGAAGCCTAGTCTTTCTTCTGAGATTAAAAAAATACTCTGTTATAGATTACCCTGTGATCAAGGATATATTCTACTCTTGTGGGGAAACACCCTTGTGTTTTAGATCATTCTCATGACTTAGACTGGAATTCTGATAAATGGTGAATCCAAGGGGTAGCTTTTCTGCCTCTGTTGACACAGTATAATGCTTAGGATTCATTGGTCCTAATTTTTTTCTGTAAATCATGCAGCTAGTAATATCATGAGATTCTTATGAGTCTCAAATAGAATGTTGCATATACTGGTGTATCATCATGTCACAGGCTTCCCCAGTGGCTCAGCAGTAAATAATCTGCCTACAATGCAAAACATGCAGGAGATGCATGTTTGATCCCTGGGTAGGGAATATACCCTGCAAGAGGGCATGGCAGCCCACTCCAGTATTCTTTCCTGGAGAATCCCGTGGACAGAGAAGCCTGATGGGCTACAGCCCATGGGATTGCAAAGAATTGGATGTGACTGAAGTGACTGAGCATGTACATCTTGCCACACTTGCTCAAAACATGTTAGATATGATTATGATATTGCAGTGAAATATGAAAATTTCCTTCCAGAGAACATCTCTTTGCTTTTGCCCTGAGCTGGGTACTCAGTCACTCACTCTTTAATTCTACCTCTTTCTAAATGGGGTTGCTTTCTTAGGATTTTATTAACTTATTATATTTGTCTCATGTCATTTGTTGGAGGTGTGTATGGGAGGGGAAGGACTTATGATGAGCCATGGCCAAGTATTTCCTTTATCGATTTTCTTGGGGACTACTTTTTTTAAAAATTGTATGACATGAGGTCATATCTATTTATTTCTGGTTGCTGACGGTGATCCTTTTTGTTACTGTAGTTAGCTTCAACCGGTTTTAGGGTGGGATGTTGTTTATTTTCCTCCATTCAATCTGTCTACCTAGAAGTTCAAAAAGGATTAGAGGCAGAAGGGAGAGAGGCAGGCACTCAGGACGGGGTCTGAGTGAGGGAGGGAGCAGACATAGAAGTGGGTAAGAAGGGATGGTGAGGGGCAGAGGTTAGTTAGCAATGAAGGGAACAGCGGGTGTTGAATGACACTAGGTAGGCAGACTGAAGTCTGGTCAGAGACTTTGGAGCCCAGGGGGAAGCACTGAGACTAGTGGTGGGTCTAGGCTGTTGATCTTCTATAAGACCTGGCTCTCCTGCAGGTCATCTGTTGACATGATGTCTCTCCCAAGTAAACCTACAAGCTGCCACAGCCACATGGCCCAAAGATTCTGACTGGGTGAACATGCGTGTCTTGCTCTTTAGAGAAATAGAGACCGCCAGGCAGGAAGGCAGTTGCAGAAGATAGCAAAATTCTGTCTGCTAGGAATAGATATGGCTGAGACTACCTCTGGTCCTATTAGTCTAAGGTTTTTAAATTTTTTTAAATATTAAAAAAAAATTTTGGTTGTGCCTCATGGCATGTGGGGTCTTAGTTTCCCAGCCAGGGATACAACCCATGTCCCCTGCATCGGACATATGGAGTGTTAACCACCAGAGGGATCCCCTATTGTTGTTGTTCAGCTGCTAAGTCATGTCTGACTCTTTGTGACCTTATGGACTGCAACATGCAAGACACCCCTGTCCTTCACTACCTCCCAGTTTGCTCAAATTCATGCCCATATTAGTCCATGTTTTATCCACCTCTGAAGTGTGGGGGCCAAACAGTCCCAGGAGCCACTTCTAATGATATTCTCATAAGTTCTCATAACTTAGGGTTCTAACATTGGTTTGGACATCATAGAGAGAGAGAGAATTAATTCACAATTCCGTAAGTACCATGACCTTTTTCATTAAGTCTAGTTAATGTTGCTCCTGAATCGAGAGCTTCCAAAGTCATTGCCCACCCATGTGTATCCAGAGCCAGTGCTGAAGCCTTGCACAAAAGATGTTCCTTAATTAAATGAAGAAAAGATAGATCAGTTTGACAGCACTCCAGAAGTTAGAAAATATCCCTTGAGTCCCTCCACCCCTCCCTCCCTCCCTATTGCTGTCTCTAATTTAGCACCAACTTCTTCCCAAGGAGCTTGAATCTGCCAGCAGAGTGAGGAATCATCCACCAGGCGGGTTATTTTAAATCTTTAATAGACATATTACCTTACATTATGGCTTCATCATCCGCCCCTCAGTGTGAGCACAAAGAGAACATCCATCACAATTAGTGTAACATCCCGAACACATAAAAAAGATGAAAATGTGCAGCTTAGTTGGGTGTAAGGGAGCCCAGCCTCTCAGAGTGGCTTTCTGTTACACTGTGGGCACACAGTCCGGCCTAGATGTGGCTTTCCTAGGGGCTGAGAAGGGGAGTAGGGCATGCTGGAAGCCCAGAGCACTGTTCCATGATGTTTGTCCTTCTCCGGAAAGGCAGAACCTTCCAGTGCTAAGCTGAAGGCATAACTGTCATTTACAAAGTTCTAGTCTCACTTCTGGACTTCCTTGGTGTGTCAGATGGTAAAGTATCTCCCTGCCTGCAAGGCGGGAGATCTGGGTTTAATCGCTGGGTTCGGAAGATCCCCTGGAGGAGGGCATGGCAACCCACTTCAGAATTCTTGCCTGGAGAATCCCCATGGACAGAGGAGCCTAGCTGGCTACAGTCCACGGGGTCACAAAGAGTTGAACATGACTGAACAACCAAGCACAGCACAGTCTCACTTCTATTACTGGCCAAACTGAGGTTGCTGGCCAAAATTTGGAGTTCCATGTCCAGAGCAATCAGAAAGGAAGAATGTATTTACTGAGCCAAATATTGTATTAGGCTCTTTTCACTGTTGTTAGCTTATGGAATCTCTATGACCACCATATGAAATAGATATGATTATTTATACTTTTGCAAAGGAGAAAACTGAGGTTCAAAAATTTCCTGAGACTCATACCCTGGCGAACCCATTTCCGAGGTAATTAGAATGTGGTCACTGGACAAGACAAGTGTGCCAAGAACTAAAGCGAGGAGGAGGTAAGGAGATGCTATTCCAAGCTTGGAGGCAAGAGACATGTGCAACTCTGGTGTGAAAACCTGATGTTCTTTCCCCTCTCCTTCTCCTTTGACCTTCACCTGCATGTAATCCTTCATAAGGCCCAACAAACCTGTACTCTATTACACAGATCCAAACTGTCTGCAATGGCAAGGGTATACCTAGGTCTGGGGACAAGTCTCATAGTTAACAAATCTTGGGGATGCCAAATCTATGAGGTCTAAACAACTGTGGCTGTTGAGAAACTTTGAAGCTGTCAGAGTATTTCAGGAAAATGCAGCCAAACTTAGTATTATTTAAACAATGCTTAGAAAATTCTGGTGTTATGATTTTGGTATCTGATTTATATAAATGTATGGACACATTTGAAACAATGTAAACCATCAACATAAATATGCAAAAATATGTTTTCTCAGTTTCTATGTTTTCTCTAATATTCTGGGATCTCAAAAAGACAAAGTGTTATCTGAGACTCCTTCCTGAGGGTGTCTCTAAGTAGTTGAGCAATGCTTTCAAGTAAATTAAAGGAATTAGACATAATCTGTAATATCTCTTTCAAATATGAACTTTGATTATTTTATGACTTGAAGTCTGAATGGCAAAACTAGGATAGAGGTCTCCCTTAGTCCCTTATTAAATAAGTTAATGTAAGTTCTGAACTCCTAAACTTATTATCTTCCTTTTAAACATAGACAAAGAATCTTTGCCAGGGCAATTTCTCAAAGAAACTGTAAGGACCGAGTAGAATAGTAGATGTGAATGTGCTATGGATAATATAGATATACACGAACATACATCATGATTTGTATTCTTTTTAGTTTTTATTTCATCTTAATTTCTTCTTCATTTCTTTTCACTTTTATTAAAAGGACACGAATTGGGTTTTCTCTTACATGAATGTTTCACTCTTCAGGCTCATATCCTGTGACTTCTTCAATTGCACCTACTCACACTTCCTTTTCTGTCCTCTACAAAAGAGGTTTTCTAGTGAAGGAGGAAACAGAACAGGCTCTATCTTGAAAGCAGGACTCCATCTTGGGCTGGACTGTGGGCTTTGAGCTATATGCCCAGTATCTATGGAAACGACATATCAACTGGAAAACCAGGCCCCCAGAAGAAAGAGCCCCAGGGCTCTTCATCACCTAAAAGAATACCCTAATTATCTGTGTAACCGAATAGAATCATACACTCTATTATGCTTATTGGGGTGTGACCACAAGCCTACTGATAATTGTCCACTGTTAACTACCTAGGCTTAAGGCATATAAGTCATGGGTTAACTTTGATTGTATCTTTCTTTTTCTTTTGTTCGGACTAGTTTCAGGGAATTCGGGGAGGTGGGTTTGGGCATGTACGCTTAGAGTATATAAGGTTTTCACAAAAACTGGTCGGGGTCCTTGGCTAAGAGGAGACTCTGCCTTGGGTCCGCCAGTGTAATAAACTGCACTCCACTATTTGCATTTGTCCTTCTGAGTGAGTTTGTTTCCCAGAACGCATGGCTACAACACTTGGTGCATTGGCCAGGAAACTCCTCACTTTGAGGAGACAAGTCCCATTTGGGACTACTCCGAGGCTTTGGGGCTTGAATATTCTAGAGGGGGGAAGGCGCCTCGCTCTTCTGGAAGGATTCTGCTTCTCAACGCCAGGACCCTTCCGTTAACAGGTAGTGGACAGCAGCAGGCAAACTGAGCACTCAGGTGAGGAGGAACCCACCCAGCAGGGTGGAAGAGGGGGCCTGATCACCCCCCGGGAGGGACTGGAAGGGGCACGGGCCCACAGGAGCCTGAAATAGGCAGGCAGCAGCGATTGCTTGGTACACAGGTTGACGAGTGTGTTAGGGCTTAGGAAGGAAATTTGTGAAGGTCATTTAGGAGGTGTGTTCATGCCGTCTTGGGGAAAATTATTACCAAGCGATTGCCAGGGGATTTTAGGATAGGCAGGCAGCAACGATTGCTTGGTACACAGGTCGATGAGTGTGTTAAGGCTTAGGAAGGAAATTTGTGAAGGTCATTTAGGGGGTGTGTCCCTGCCATCTTGGGGAAAATTATTACCAAGCAATCACCAGAGGATTTTTAGGAGAAGAAACTTGGTCCTTGTGTGCTCATATTCTACTCTCCCCTAGGAGGTGTCCCATCTGCTGTGAAGTTCTTGACCCCCTCAGAACTGTCAGGCTAGAAGGAGGGGGATACATAAGTGAGTACGAATTGGCTTTTCCAGAGATGGCCTGGATGTGGGATATTTAACCCATCTGTATTTCCATCCACACCTGATCCAGCCCACCAAGGCAGACGGACTTTAAGCGAGAAACAGTCTTGGACCATGTGGTATTCTGGTTCAGCCATGCTGACCAGCAGGTGAAGACACGCCGATCCCCCTTCTCCCTCTGGGATCTGGAAGGATTTGGACAAGGATGACCTGCCCCTCTCCCATACTGGATGATGACGCGCCTGCCACCCAGTGCTCCACCATGACCGGAGGCCACCTTAATGCCCGATCCAGGGCCAGGTGAAGTTCCTACAGCAGCCGCTGCTCCTCCACCAGCTCTCCTGGAGGTCTAGAGCCGCCACCTCGCCAAGCTCCGATCCTGGTGGCAGAAGCCTCTGGCCAACACTTCCAGGATCCAGCTCCAGCTGAACCGCCCAAGCTATACCCTCCTCTCCCCGTGAGTACTGACAGGAAGGGGAAAGGGGACACCAGAATCAAACGGAGGCTGTGTTCCTCTAAGGAGCCAGAGGAAAGGGCCCTGCTACAAGGGCCCCTCAGAGAGTTACAGCAGCCTCCAGTTCAGGGGACAGATGGCCACTACTGTCAGCCTTCCAAGGCCTATTTTTACCAAATTAGGCTAATGGAGACTATTTTTTGAACCTACTGCCCTACATGGGATGGCATAATCCAACTACTAGTCTCCCTCTTCAGCACTGAGGAAAGACACGGGATCCTAACTGAGGCCAGAAAATGGTTAAGAGAAATGGTACCTGAGGGTACTGCAAACCTGCAGCAGTGGGCAGAACTAGCCACACCAGATGAGAGGCCCAACTGGGACTGTAACACAGAGGAAGGGAGGGGCCACCTGGAGAGATGTCGGGCGGCTATTTTACAAGGCCTCAAGGCAGGGCCCAAAAACCTATGAGTATGGCAAAACCCTTTGAAGTGATTCTAAGGCAAAGCGAATCACCCTCTGAGTTCTACGAAAGACTGTGCCTATAGACTTTATACGCCAATAGATCCAGAGGCTGCTGGGTCTCAGATGGTGATTAAATGCAGCCTTTATGTCTCAAGCCTACCCTGAAAATGTCAGATTGGGGGGCACCAAGCAACTCATGAATTTTCATACATGAATGCCCAGTACCTTTGTTGGGTAGAGACTTGCTGTCTAAATTGGGGCACAAGTGACCTTTCCCCCCATAAAAGATCCATTCTTTAAGTGGGCTCACCCACCTATTTACTCTTTCTCTTGGACACCCCTTAAGATGAATGCAGGTTGCACGATCTCCCAGAAGGGAAACTGGACAGGCTAAACAGTGGAGAGAGAGAGTTAACTCAACATATTCTCTAGGGTCTGGGCAGAAGACAACCCCCACACCCCCAGGCTTGCAAAACAAGTCCCAGTGGTAATAGAACTCAAACCCGATACAATTATGTCAGAACCTGCCTTGGGACTGAAAAGGACAAGGTAGCTATGGGAATGTTGTACCAGACTATTGGGACATGGGACAGACCCGTGGCATATCTCCTGAAACAGCTGGACAGTGTTACTACTGGGTGGCCAGAATGCTTATGGGCAGTTTCTGTGGTTGCCTTACTGGTCCGGGAGGCAACCAAGCTGAATTTGGGCCAAGATTTGGTCATAAAAGTCCCACATGAGGTCAACACTTTCATACGAGGGGACCCCCATAAATGGCTGTCAACATCCCGGATTATTCAATATCAAGGGCTGCTATGTGAGAACCCTAACCTCCATATTGAGCCTTACCAGACTTTAAACACAACCACACTCCTGCCAGTGGGAGAGGGTGGACCTTCTCATGACTGTGAGGAAATCTTGAAAGAAGTCTACATTAGCAGACCCAACCTCTGAGACCAACCGATTCCAGACCCTGATTCGATCCTATATACTGATGGCACTAGCCTGATAAAACAAGGACAACAGCTGTCAGGTTACATTATAGTCACGGAAAAGACTATCATCGAAGCTGGCTCCTTGCCACAACAGTGGTCTGCTCAACGAGATGAGTTACAGGCCTTGATTCGAGCACTTCAGCTGTCAAAAGGCAAGAAAGTAAATATCTACACCGACTCCAGGTATGTTTTTGCCACACTGCATGTACATGGGGCTCTGTATAAGGAAAGAGGACTTTTGACAGCTAGTGGAAAAGATATTAAAAATAAAGAAGAAATTCTGACCCTATTAGATGGTATCTGGGAATCAGAAAGGGTTGCAGTCATACACTGCCAAGGACATCAAAAAAAGGATAACCCCCAGGCTTGGGGAAACAGACTGGCAGATAAGACCACTAAACAAGCAGCCAAGGGTTTGGAGGATGACAGTGAGACCCCTATTAAAGCTCTCATACTGGCGGAGCTGCCTGAGCTAATGCTGGAGTCTCCAAAATACACTGAAGCCTAAAACCGACTAGCGAAAGTGGAAGGGGCTATCAAGACTGAAAAGGGATGATGGGAATTGCCAAGTGGCAAATTATTGGTACCGGAGGAGCTGGCACCCACTCTGGTAAGCCAAACACACCAGGCGACCCACCTAGTTCATGATAAACTGGAAGAGCTAATTCAAAAATATCTCTTGGTTCTGTGCTTCTCTTCCCTATCCAGGAAAGAATCTCAGAACTGCACTGCTTGCTCACAGGTTAATGCTGCCTCTCGGAACAGACAAAAACCTCCAGAGATTCAGCTGAAAGGCACGCTGCCCTTTGAACACCTGGAAGTGGACTTCACTGAAATGAAACCTCACTGACACTACCGTTATGTTCTCGGGATGGGTAGAAGCTATTTCTACCTGGTCTGAAAGAGCATCAGAAGTAGAGTGGTGCCTGCTTAGGGAAATAGTTCCCAGATTTGGATTTCCTACCAGCATTGGATCAGACAATGGCCCAGCTTTCATAGCTGATTTAGTACAACAAGTAAGCAAAACTTTAAACATTAAATGGAACCTACACACTGCATTTAATAATCCCCAGAGTTCTGCGATGGTGGAACAAACCAACCGGACACTTAAAGAGACACTCTCCAAGTGGATCATAAAGACTGACTGCTCCTGGTTGGACTTGCTTCCAATGGCTCTGCTCAAACTCAGGATGACCCCACAGTCCCAAAGCTATTCTCCATACGAAATTGTGTATGGGAGGCCCCCCTCCCATAATAAAACAGGTGTCAACAAATTTGCCTCAGGTAAGAGGGGATACGATTTCGCAACAGATGGAACTGGGTAATGTAATAAATCAGGTAACTAAGTTTGTATGAAAAAGGGTGCCGTTCCCCCTTGGGGAACAGATTCATGAGTTTACTCTTGGTGACCAAGTATGGGTCAAAGATTGGAAACATGATTTACTAGCCCCTCGGTGGAAGGGCCCTTATACTGTTATTCTAACTACCCCTACTGCAGTTAAAGTTGCAGGTATTGCCCCTTGGATCGGTCATACGAGGGTGAAGAGAGCATACCACGCAGACCCAGAAAACGCTGAGTGGACTGTGCAGAGGGACCCCGCTGACCCTTGAGAGACCAAGATCATCCTTAAGATGAAGAAGAAAAAGATCCTGGACGAGCCCCTTCAGGATGAAGCTGCATAATCAACTCCTGCTGTTTGGGCTCATCATCGTGCACATTCCTATGTGGACTTCCACAATACCTCCAACTGTTGGGTATGTGGGGCTATTCCTCTGTCTATGATGGATGGACTTCCCTGGTGGGTGTCACTGCTCCACCAAGGAGATTTTAAACCACTCTGCTCTTTTCGGGGACAACAAAGAGACTTTCCTTTCTCTTGTCAACCATAATCTCTCCCTGCTCTCTAGGTGTAAGCCAGACCTACAGTCAATAGACTCAGATGATGGGGTTACATATTATGTAAACACCAGTTTCATAAAAGTAACAGAAGTGGTAATTCAAATTAGAACGGTTTTAGACATTCTCACAGCTGCTCAAGGAGGGACCTGTGCTATAACTAAGTTGAATGTTGTGTATATATTCCTGCTTTATCTGGAAATGTATCAGCTGCTTTAGATGTCATGAAAAACCAGGTTAAAAGCAATGTCAAATGAAAACATTCCTTTCTGGACTTCAGTACTATCTTGGGTGAAGGGTGATTGGTGGAAAACTATATTAACCATTGTTATAGTTGCCTTGATAGTTCTTCTCTGTGGACCCTGCATTTTACAATGTATTATGAACTTTGTAACCCAAAGGTTGGTGTTCTCTCAAATTGGTGGTTGGAGAGCTAGGGTGCAATATATCCTTATGAATGATTCTCATACTATGAGCTAAGAGCATCAAGAGTGGGGAATGACGGAGGAAACAGAACAGGCTCTATCTTGAAAGGACTCCATCTTGGGCTGGACTGTGGACTTTGAGCTATATGCCCAGTATCTATGGAAATGACATATCAACTGGAAAACCAGGCCCCCAGAAGGAAGAGCCCCAGGGCTCTCCATCGCCTAAAAGAATATCCCAATTATCTCTGTAATTGAATAGAATCATACATTCTATTATGCTTATTGGGGTGTGACCACAAGCCTATTGATAATTGTCTACTGTTAACTACCTAGGCTTAAAGCATATAAATCATGGGTTAACTGATTGTATCTTTCTTTTTCCTTTGTTCGGACTAGTTTCAGGGAAGTTGGGGAGGTGGGTTTGGGCATGTACGCTTAGAGTATATAAGGTTTTCACAAAAATTGGTTGGGGTCCTTGGCTAAGAGGAGACTCTGCCTTGGGCCTGCTGGTATAATAAACTGCACTCCACTATCTTCATTGTCCTTCTGGGTGAGTTTTTTTCCCAGAATGCATGGCTACAACACTAGCATATTTCTAAATCTATTGGGATACTGTGATGCTGAATTAAAAGAATAGTAGAGAGAGACTTGACTGGACTGAATGGAGAGAGCAAAAGGATTGGGTTTAGCAGAGAGGCTAAACTGACCAATATGTTACGTTGCCCCGGAAGGGAGGAGAAGCTCTATGGGAGGATCTAGAGAGAGTGTGGGAGATTACATGTAAACGCCTTGGAACAGCCATGGATGTAAGAGAACTAGAAAGCAGACAAAGGGGCTTTGAACAGAGCTACATTGGCTTATGAATTAGATCCCCTTTCTTATTCTTTAAGAGGCATAAATAATGCCTGTGATTCCTTTTAAATTACCATTTAGTGGCAGGATTTGTCTCTTTGAAGATGAGTCCCTCCAGAGATTGTGTAATATAGCAGGTCATTTATCACATCATGATAGATTGGAAACTGTTTAGTTTTTTTGTGGACCACCTGCAAAGGGAAGATGTGTGGTATTTGTGGGTAGGCAGTGAGGAGGGCAGGTCCCATTGTACTTCTTGCTTGGGTCCTCCCTGTGCTGGCTGGATGCTGTACTCAAGAACCAGCCGCCTGTGTTTTGGGTCTGGGACAGTGAGTAGGGTTCTGCTGAGGGTCTGCTACCAATCATTAGCATTCCCAAGGCCACACACTGAGCAGCAAGACTGAAGCCTTGCAAATGAAATGGTACCTGGATAGTGTAACCATGAGAATCAGAGGGACTCAGCAGACAAGGGATATGGAGTTAGTAGGTTTGTGGTGTCCACTGAAAAGTTATGCATGGCCTAAAAGTTGAGAGTTAGATTTATTTGGTGGAAATTATGAGGACCTCAAGCATCCCAGGTGACCCTAGGAGAACTGTTTTCCGAGGAGACTGGGGGAGAAGTCACACTACATAGAAGTTTTATAGCTAGGAGCAGGTGATCTGAATATTAAAAGATTATTGTTAATTAAGGAAAACCAGATACATCCCATTAAGAGATTTAGCACTCTTCTATGTATGGGAAGATGCAAGCATATGGGCTTACTGAAATCATTTCTTTCATATGCACCTCATCTATCTGAGGCCAAATCCTGCTCTTTGAGTGTTCCTTTCCTTAATTCCTCGTTCACCCTAGGGGGTGGCAGATGTGGTGATGGCTGCCTCTTGCACTTTCTTGCACCCCCCTGAGCTCCTCAGTGCTTATGGGAGAAGCAGTTGATAGCTGCTGGAGAGCTGGTATTGTTTCCTGGGCTCGTAAATTTACATTTGAAAGGCTGGAATCCCTGATGACTGTGATATCCTTGTTTACTGTTATGGCAGAAAATGTTTCACAGTGGAATGGTGACCCAAAGTCCTAATTCTTACTCTACTGCTGTGCTGTGGTGAGAGGCTTGCTGATGATGTCCAGGAACATCAGTGAAGCTGACAAGTGAATGGTGATGACATTCCAATGAAGTCAAGTGATATTGGATCTCTATTAGTTGGAGCAGGAGGCCAATTCTTGAGCTGATGCTCTCTTTGGTCTATGTACTATGAGTGGGCATCTCTGAACGTTGCAGGCACTATTGGGTTGTCTGGTACCCTGGGGAAACCTGGCTTCTTTAGGATGAGTGCCTTCCTGATCATACTACAGACCCTACAGTCATCCTCCAACCCCAATTTTTGATGGTGATCTTGACCACAAGCCAGTTGAAGCAAATATCACAAATGATGTATGTGACAGATATAACATTTTTCAAGGATAAGCAGGAAGTAGACCTAACATGGATTGGGATTGTTTTGACCCAAACCCTGGGGCTTCCCTGGTGGCTCAGATTGCAATGCAGGAGACTGGGTTTTGACCCCTGGGTCAGGAAGATCCCCTAGAGAAGGGAATGGTGACCCACTTCAGTATTCTTGCCTGGAGAATTCTATGGATAGAAGAGCCTGGAGGGCTACAGTCCATGGGCTCCCAAAATCTTGGACAAAACTGAGCAACTAACACGTGCATCCTTTCACCTGGCCTGCTGCCTTTATACCTTTTCATATCATATATCAGTAACACTTATGTTCAGGGCTGTGTTGCATTCAGGGTTTGTAATAAATGTATGCTTTAATTGATGATACAACATAATAGTTAGGAAAAGAAATTTGGGACCATCCTGCCTGAGTTCAGATACTAGCTTTTCCACTTACTAACAGTGATACTGAGCAAATTACTTAAGTTCTCGGGCCTGTAAAACTGGGCTACTGAGAGTATTAAACTCATAATGTTTGCTGTGATGATTGAGTTAATACTTGTAGAAATAGAAGAAACCTGGTGCATAGACAGTTTTGAGAAATTATCATTGGTATAACTAAGTGTAGAACAGTGCTCCTCAAAGGATGGCCCCAGGATCACTCAAGTCAGAGTCACAGTAGGGCCAGGAGGTGGGAAGGGGGCCTGTTAAGTAAGAAGATGTTTAAACAGGGAAACCAGAATCTATAGAGAAAGGGCCAAGCATTGTCTCTGTCAACAAATACTGCATGGGATTCTTAATTAAAGACAAAGAGCTCCTGTGGTATGCAGGATTCTCCTGATGCCCTGCCCCCAAACACACACACACACACACACACACACACACACACACACACACATACACACCTCCTGAATGAGCCATGGCTGGCTATTCAAACACTAAATCTAGGTGTTGCTGGGAAGAGATTTGCAGATAGAATTAAAATCTCTATTCAGTTGACTTTAAAATATAGAGATTAACTGGGAGGACCAGATCTATTACAGGAACCCTGTAAAAGGCAGAAGGCTTTAGAAAGACTTGGCAGAAGGGGTTATCTTAACCATTGCTGATTTACAGTAGAGGGGGTGTATATGAGAAGAAATGAAGGCACATTTAAGACACTGAGAGGGAAGCCCTTGGCTTCTCTCAGGGACCTCAGTCTTACAACTTCAAGAAACTAAGTTCTGCCAGCCAACTGCATGAACTGGATTCCATCAGAGATTCTAGAAAAGAGTATATCCCTGATGACATCTTGTTGCTGGCCTTGTGAGATCCTGAGCAGAGGACTCAGTTGAGCCTGGCAAGACTTCTGACCTATTGAACTGTGAGATGGTAAATGTGTGGTTCCTTAAGCTATGAAGTTGGGGTTGATTTATATTGCAGCATTAGATTGTAGCTAGAGCAACCACAGATAGAATGGGAAGGGCACTGGACTTGGAATATCTCACTAGAGGTGTATCTTCTGACAAGCTATGAACTTTCCTTTTTTTTATTCATCTGTAAGATAGTAACAATAAATAATATTTAAAAATACAGAATTATAGTAAGATTTAAGTGAAATAAGTTATACAAAATGTCTTTTACAGTATAAAACATCTTCTTAACAAAATAGGAGTTTATGAGTTTGTATTTTTTTTTTCCTCAAGCATAGTCTCTCCATTGGAGCTTATTCAAAACACCAATTAACAAGTGTCTTTGTAAAGCAGGGGCATCCCCAATAATATTCTATGGTTCTGAGGCTGAATAGATTACTGTCCCCAATTTTTATGTGCCTGCATACATGCTCAGTAGCTTCAGTCCTGTCTGACTCTTTGAGACCCTATGGACTGCAGCCTGTCAGGTTCCTCTGTCCATGTGATTCTTCACGCAAGAATCCTGGAGTGCGTTGCCATGCCCTCCTCCTTATATGTGCCTACACATTACCTAAGGCTGCGAGCCTAGCTCTGTTTCTTCCCAGAGACTGTTGGTCCTTGAGAAGTCACTTCTGGACGTGCACCTTCTGGAAAGGCTTATCCTCATTTGGGAGCACCCTCCTTACACCAGATCTTCACCAAACACTCTTGAAGCAGATGCTCCTTGTATCTCTGGTGAGCATGAGTAAGCCTTATGGAAGCTTTTTTCTTAGTTGTTGTGTACCACCACAAACAGCAGCTCCACACCCTCCTTCAAGGAAAGTGTGACTACTTTTAATAATATACCAGGGTTGAAGGACACCCTAAGGAACGTGTGAAAATCACAGCAGGGTCTTCCTGAGCAAACTAGTGAGCTTTTTATTAGTCCAGTTTGAAGGTAAAGTCCAAAGTAGATGGAATAGTATAATAAAAATGATTTTAGACATTACCATGAAGGGGAGAGAACATGAGACCATTGTCAATAGGAAAGGAATTTTAGGAGAAGAACCCACAGGAGGAAAAGCTGGAAACCCATGTACTACACATCTCCACAGTGTGCCATTAACATAGATTGTGCTATGCAACCTCCCCAGAAAAGTCTGATGGAAAATTTCATTACAGTTCTGCTATTTTGTGTGACATATAAAACCTCTTCCTCTCTCTGCATGAAATCTAAGTGGAATCTGCATGACTTTCTAATGCAATATTTTGGAGGATATGGTCAAGTACTTTACACAGACTCATGTGGGCTGTGACAAAAGAGGCAAAGCTCAGCAGGATGAAGTGACTAATCCAGGGCGATTCATGGGTACCCACTATGGGTCTGGCACTGTGCTAGGGTAAATACATAAATAAATATATTCATACTACATGAAAAATTCTAAGTCATTACAATAATCTTGCAGGATAATTTTATTCCTAGTTAGAAAGAGAGAAAGCTCAGAGATTTTAGCCATTTGTTAACACTGCAGAGGGCTGGGATCAATTGAACCCTAGGCCATGTGCTACCCATTGCAGCACACTGTCTGCTTTAAAGATGAAAAGAACTATGGGCAAAGGGGCTTACTAGTTTCTTGTTTCATCAATAACTTCCAGAAGTCCTAGAGGACTTGGGGGGATGTTAAGCCTCAGGGAGCTTTGGCCAACTCTCTTGCCAGTGTCATCAATCTTAGAGAAAGGCTCAGACTAAGAGAGTGAGGCTCACCTGCTGAGTGACATTGTCAGGTTGCTTGGGGAAAACTTTCTACTTTCTCTTCTGGATACTGTCTAACAGAGAGAAACAAATATCTTCACCATTTCTCCCTTTCACAGAGATATTCTATGCCCAGAATTTTCAAAAAGCAGCTCAAGAAACAAATAACCTTTGTCCCAATAATTTATCATTTTCGTAACTTGATAACAGGGCTCTTCCAGCTGGGCCACTGTATTATAATGAAGCATGTCAAAGAGATCTTGAAGCTTAATGAATACAAAGAAATTAAACTTCCAAACCTGCTGATTTGAACAATCACCACTGCTCACCCCACCCCCCTTTTTTGGTGTGTTTCTGAGCCATTAAAAAACTAATTACTTTCTCTTCCATTTGCCCAATAACAGAGGTCAGACTTGAATGTGTAAGCAATGAATGGCTCACCCCTTTGACTGTGCATCAGCCCAGGCAGAGATTACCTCTCGTGGTGATGAGGCTTTCTCTCCTCCCTTAATGTATTATTTTACAGAAACATCAGGCAGGGACCTGTTTTAGAATAATCATGTAACTTAAAGTAAATGTAAATATTAAATGTCTGGGAATAAAAGGAAAGAAGCAGTATTGGGGGGCTCTGTTGAGCTGTCAGGAACTGCTGACAGAGCCGTTTGGTGACTAAAGGGGAAATGTTGACAGGAGGGAGAACCGAATCTAGTGCTGACTGATCAGGGATGTGTTGGTAGGAGAGAGGAGGAAGCCAACTTTTTAGGTATCTTGAGATAACAAAAAACATCCCCTATGTAGTTGATGGAAGCCATTTTTATGATTGATAGTAATGATCCACTATTGGTAGAGGGCCATGGGTAGACCAGTTGTCCAAGAGGACAGGCCCTGAATGGGTTCCGTCTTCAGGAAGACCTGGAGACCTTCTTGTTTGCTTATGATGATACCTGTGTAAGTTACTACACACCTTTTTTTGTCCATCTATAAAGTGGGCATGGTCACTTGGTGGAGATTTTTATAAAGATTAAATGAAACACATTAGTGCTTAGCTGAATGCCTGGTCTATAGTAGTTGTAAACAAATGATAGTAGATTTATTATTAAAGTAAATTCCAGTAATCAAGGTTTGAATTTCAGAGTAAGGAGATTAGGGGCTGTCACCATTGTGAGCCTTGCCAAGATCTTCATGAAACAGAAAGTGGATCAGACTGTCCTTGGGGGCAAAGCTCATAGGTCTACTTCTCTTTTGCCCAAGTTTTCATGGCTTAGGAATCTTGAGGCCAGGCAAGGGAATAAGGCAGAGAATGCTGCCTGGGGTTATAAAGTTCTTAGAGTCAGGAGTTTTAACACCACCCTTTCTTCCAACCTGAGAATTTGAGAAAGTGACTTGTTCTCTGCAGAAGTTTATTTCCTTATTGATAAAAACTAGAGTAAAGGAGGTTGAATTATCTACCCTATTAATCTCTTCCAGTTGTGATATTTGAGAATTCCAGGTATGGAAATTAAGGTCCTTGGAAGTCACATGTCACTGCTTCTGCTAAGATCCACAATTCCGTCTCTACAGGCCATCATCTGATCCCAGCACACTGAGTTTAAGAGCTCAGTCCTGGACTCCATGTCTCTGACTTTGTCATTTCCAAATACTCATTCAGGGACTCTGGCTTCCTCCAATGTCCATAGCTGAGTGCTCTCGGGAAAAAGGGAGGTCAGATGTCTCCAGTCAATTTTTAATTATAGACGGCAGATGCTGAAGCCCTGAATTTATGAACACTTGTCATCTTAACAAACCTGCTGCCAGCTCCCAGTGACTCTTGCCTGACCTGTTTGATTTATACATCTATTGCCTGTCACATTAAGCCAGAGGCTGAACTGCAGAATTTCCAGTTGCCTCACCTTTTCTCAAATGCATTCCAGCTCTCTTGTGCTGTCATGATAGACTCATCTGCTGAAAGGGGTCTTATCCCATGGAGGGCCACTACCATCCTACCTCCCCTCCAGCCCACCATCTCTCCCCTCTTTCTACCCAGTTTCCCTGCAGCTCTTAATGCCTTGGATGGAATCAGGCTCTGCCCCTCTTGCCTTACCCTCTGGAGGATTATGGCTTCCTTTAATGAAGCTAGCATCGATGGATTTGGACAAGAGTCAAGGACAAGTGAATTTTAATGGGTTTCTGTGGGAGAATTGCCTCTGATTTCCCACTCCTCCTGAACTTCAGAGTGCAAGGCCTCCACTTTTTTCCTCACAAATGGGATGCATCGAATTCAGACGCAGTCTCTGAGAGAGACCTTGGGTTCCTGGAAAAGTTTTTAAAATTTATTTAGATGCATTTTGATGGTCTTCTGTAGCCAGCACTTAACTCCAACCTTCTGAGAAAGGAGTCTGTATTTCTCAGCAAAGAAAGTGTTATGACCTCCCTTCCCCCTCTTTCTTATTTATGTTCTTGAAATGAGGATAGCTGGTTAAGGTTAAGAAAAGGGGCTGAGTTTTAAGGAAATGATTCTACCAGTTGTGCTTCTCTCTGAACCGTATTTGGCCATCAAGGTAGATGGCAGAGTGGAAAGAAGATATCTATTCACCCTTAACTGGAGTGCTAGACACTTCACATCACTATGGAAAACAGTTTCCATAGGGTCAGGCAGGTAAAATAAATGAGTGAATTGGCACTTAGTACAACTGAGACTAGTACAAGTACAAGGGATTCCCTGCAATGTGGGAGACCTGGGTTTGATCCCTAGGTTGGGAAGATCACCTAAAGAAGGAAATGTCAACCTACTCCAATACTCTTGCCTGGAAAATCTCATGGATGGAGGAGCCTGGTAGGATACAGTCCATGGGGTCACAAAAAGTTGGATATGACTGAACAACTTCACTTTCACTTTTCACAAGTGAGACAGTGAGGAACGGTGGGGTCTGAGGAGATCTGAAGAAAATAAACCCCATGTAAAGAAAATAGCTATTACTGTACTTAGGTTTAACTGGTCAATCTTTGGGGAAAATTTAGGTGAAAGGCTACCAGATCTTCCAGTTTTTCAGAAGAGTGCAGAAATGCAGTTTTTTTTTTAAGCATGTGAATTCTTTTATACAAAATGATTGGCAAATAATTAAAAAATAGAAAATGTTATCCTGCATTCTGCATGCTAAGCAAAATATATTTGCTTACCAGATTTGACCTAAAGATTTCTAGTTTTCAAACTTTATTTTATATGCTTGATCTGATTTATTATTTCCAGCAATCCTAGAAAGTGAATTTTATTAGGTCATTTCATGGTGGAAGAGACTAACGGTCAAAAATGTCAAGGACTTTGCCCAGAGTCCCACAGTTAATAAGTGGTAGAAAAGGGGTACTTTCAGAGAGCAGAGCCCCTGGAGGTCTGTCCCTGACCCCTGTTCCTACCACTCTGCCAGGCTGCATAGATTCAGGGGAGCATCACTTTTTCTTCTCTCCCTTCCTCCCTCACATGCTTCACAAATTTCTAAGACTTTATGAATCTTCTTATGAATCTTCCAGATTTGACTCCTAAGTACTTGAGAACTCCAAGAGCATCTGCAGAAAAATGTACTTGTTTCTGAGTCATTGTGCTCACTGTGGCTCATTCAAGTGTGGATTTTAAAGCCCCCAATAATGCTAATTTTTCTTTCTCTTTTACCTTCTTTTTTTAAGCCAAGATATCATTCCCTGGCTTTTATATAAAGTCATATTTTCAGAGGTTGCAAGTCAACAGATACATAGAGAATTGAACTAGGTTTTCTTGGTTGCCAAGTAGATTTGGAGCTTGAGGAAGGTTGAGGAATCAACATTTATTGAGCCTCTGTGATCCTGTGAAATGAGAATTATTGGCCTCATTTTACAGATGAGAAAATTGAGGTCAGAAAGTTTAAGTTACATGTCCAAGGTCATACAGCACCCAAGCAATAGGGTTGGAATTTAGACTCTTGGCTGCCTGAATTCAATACTTTCTCCACTGTACCATGCTACCTCTGAATATTACAGTGTATTGGTTTGTGCTAGTAAAATTAACAGAATGGCTGAGAAATCATGCTTTTGAATTGAGATATTTCATAGGGCAATAAAAAAGGAAAGTAAAATATGTTCTGGATCAACACATAAATGTGGGTTTTGTATATATTGAACTAAAAGCAGGAGAAAGTCAACTCAAGTTTAACCCTGTCTGAAATTCACACATTTACTATTCTCTCAAAAATTCTCAGTAATAGAGTTAGCACAAAATGATATGCTGTACTATGTCACAGAAGTGTGTCCTGCGCTGTGCTCAGTTGCTCAGTGGTGTCCGACTCTGCGACCCCATGGACTGTAGCCCACCGGGCTCACAGAAGTATGAGTGTCCAATTGCATAATTCTATATGCCACTTTGTGTTCTTATTGCCTATAACTGTGTATGATTCATTACTGTTTCTTTAGAAAGACAGTAGTCCTTTATATACATTGT
>SJYQ01004500.1:327969-394142 GCA_006410935.1 Redunca redunca
AAAAAAAAAAAACAGACTTTTAGCTCTTTCCTTGAAAATCTCTTCAGGCCTGGAAGACCTGTTCCAATACTGCATTCATCTATATCCTGAAGGATATGAACAATGAACAAACAGCTGGAGATAAATGCTGATAGGTCTTTGGGAAGTGTCCTGAGCCAAGACGTGTGAGAAGAGGGAGGCAAAAATGTCATTCATGACAAGAGCCTGTTAACGGGTGCGGAAAAGGAGAGGTGATGAGGGGCATCTGATACAGTTTTGCAAACAGTGACTTCCTGGCCCAGAACTGATGGCTCTGATTGCTTCTTATTGCAAGGCACTACTTGCCATAAAGCATTAACACTCCCCTATTTGGCTCACATAATTTCATTTTAATTTAATGCAATTCAGTTCAACCCAGCCAATATATTAAATATATATTATGTAACTACTATATGTCTAATGCTGTATTAGTCACTGTGATGATTACAGAGAAATGAAGGCATGAAATGGCTCTGTTCTCAAGGAGATTGTGAGTGTAATCCTACAGTTGAAATAAGAGCTGTGCAATGTTCAGCTAAAATTAGAGAACAAAGTAAGAGAACTGAACTGAAAGTCAGATCAGGGTTTTAATTCCAGATCAGCAACTTACTGATCAGGCCATTTAATTTCTCTGTACCTCACTTTCTCCTTCTGTAGAATGAAGGATTGTAATAGATCAGTGGTTCTGAAACTTATTGTATTTAATATCCCCTTTTATAACAAATAATTTGTAATGCCTCATTTACCAAATCGAAATGAAATTTGCAGATATTGTAAGGTACTTATATACATATAAAAATCAGTATAATGCCCTAACTATAATATAAAGGAGAAATAAAAAAGTAGACATTTTCAAATAAATAATGTATACTTCAAATGTAAATTTTCAGGCATAACTGCAGTAGGTGATGTAATGAAGTAGTCAGATAGTTGCACCTGCTTATAACGAACGTTTGGATTTAAGAGAAGTGAGATTAGAAGCCATTCTGTGCTAGAGGAACATTAAATGAAAGAGCAAAGGTACATGCTTATATTCTAGGACTAAAACACATGTAAGGGTAATGAGTACCAGAGCAGACTTATTTGTATATGAAAAGAGAAAGAGAGAAATAGCTTTAATTGAAGCAAGGACACCACACCATTCAAATTATAGGCTGTGGAAACAGAAAATGAGGAAGTTATTTCTCACAAGAGGGTTGATCTTTAATTATAAATGTAATGTCAAAATAATGCCTGATGTTGTGACACAGGATGGTATGTGATGGGCATTGTGGAAGGCGTGTCTTGGCTGTGATTCCCACCACGTGTCAAGGCATGCATTCTGGGTATCCAGCAGGACATTCAGAGTTTGTATAAGACCTGTCCGCGGCATTGAAGGACTTCTCACATCCCTGCTCTCTTTCCCCCACATGCTACTGCTGCTCTAGAAATATTATGAGAACCAAAAATACTCCCATCCATTTTCAAACTACCTCCCAATTAAGAGGTCCTTACCATGTTTGGGGGCTTCCCAGGTGGCGCTAGTGGTAAAGAAACTGCCTGCCAATGCAAGACACTGGAGATGCAGGTTCAGTCCCTGGGTTGGAAAGATCCTTTGGAGGAGGACATGGCAACCCACTTCAGTATTCTTTCCTGGAGAATTCCATGGACAAAGAGGAGACTGACTTGTTACAGTCCATAGGGTCGCAAACAGTCAGACATGAGTGAAGTGACTCAGCATGTACCATGTTTGAAATTCCATCAGTCTACTGTTCTAAACAGTCAGACCAAATGAATGGGAAAGATAATAAACCCAATGGCAAATCATGATGAGGAAATCAATGAGAACAGAACTATCTTCATGGAAGAAGCAGGGCCTGGACTGGTCTGGAAGGATGGGTAGAATTTGGCTAGCAAGATTGGTGCATTTGAACACTTGGCTGTGCTGATAAACAGAATAATCAGCATTTCGGGGATAGACTTTATAGCACTTAAGCATTAGTAGTGTGATAATCAGAGAAGGCAATGGCACCCCACTCCAGTTCTCTTGCCTGGAAAATCCCATGGACGGAAGAGCCTGGAAGGCTGCAGTCCATGGGGTCGCTGAGGGTCGGACATGACTGAGTGACTTCACTTTCACTTTTCACTTTCATGCATTGGAGAAAGAAATGGCAACCCACTCCAGTGTTCTTGCCTGGAGAATCCCAGGGACAGGGGAGCCTGGTGGGCTGCCGTCTATGGGGTCGCACAGAGTCGGACACGACTGAAGTGAACTTAGCAGTAGCAGAAGTGGTGTGACAATTCCTGAGCCTGCACCTCGTATAACTCCAGTATGTGGGTCCTACCTGATGCCTACGTGTTCATTACAACAGATCACAAATGGAAAGGGGCTCAACTTGCTTTAAAACATATATGCTGCATTCATTAACATTCTACAATTTTAGATTTTTCATGAGTTCACACTAAGTTTAAAATGGTAATGATTCTGAATGACACAGATTTCAACTTAGGCAAAGAAAGATTTCCAAAAATAGTCACGTGGGGTGAGGTAGAAGGAAAGGGTTCACCCAGTGTCAGAAAGTTGTCTTAGAAACCTGGGGGCCCAACGCTTATTGACCTGCCAGGTATCCCTGAGAGTTTTCACCTTAATGCAAAGCTCTCCTCAAACTAACTGACACTCCATTGAATGTCCCCAGATGATGCTGAGGTTTAGGCTTTTAAGAGCAGCTTGGGAACCTTTTCATGACATGGGGTTTTGATGATAGCTCTTAAGGCTGAGGAAATATGTCATCAATCCTAAGTGCATTAAAAGCTGAGGACACAACAGAGTCAAGTGCACCTGAGCCTTTGCTCTGTCGGCACTTCAGAGGAGCAGCTGTGGGTGGCAGGCACTACAGGAAAGCATGAGAAATTTTTTTTTTAATTTAGTTTTGATTGAAAGATAATTGCTTTACAATATTGCTTTGGTTTCTGCCATACATGAACATGAATCAGCCATAGGTATACACATATCCCCCGCCCTCTTCAATCTTCCTCCCACCTCCCACCTTTTCTCACCCCTAGAGGCTGTCACAGAGCCCAGGTTTGAGTTCCCTGGGTCATACAGAAAGTTCCCATTGGCTATCTATTTTACATATGGTAATATATATGTTCCCATGCTACTCTCTCTCACCATTCATCTCACCCTCTCCTTCCCCCACTCTGTCCATGTCCATAAGTCTGATCTCCATGTTTGTATCTCCATTGTGGCCCTGCAAATAGGTTCGTCAGTGCCTCTTTCTAGATTCCATATATATGAAGCATGAGAAATTTGAGAGGAAGCTTTGGCTGCCCTGGCCACGATGCTGGCCCAGGAGAAGGGAATGAAACTGGCCAGCTCATGGTGTTGGGGGACTTCGTATCTACCTCCCTGAGCCACTGTAGGCAGAATTCAGAGCCCTGTCCTCCTGGCTGGGTGATAGGTTAGGATAGAAGCAATGTCAGGGGAACCTGGCTCATCTGCCCTTTTCCCCAGGTGGCTCTTTTTTTTTTTTTTTTTTTAAGCATTTTATTTATTTATTCATTTTAACACCAAAACTATTTTGTATTGGGGCATAACTGATTAACAATGCTGTGGTAGTTTCAGGTGTGAAGGGATTCAGCCATACATATACATGTATCCATTCTCCCCCAAATCCCCCTCCCATCCAGGCTGGCTCTTTTTTTTTTTTTTTAATTATTTCTTTATTTTTGGCTACACTGGGTCTTGGTTGTGGCCTGTGGATCTTCCATTGCAGTGCACAGACTCTTCTCTAGTTGTGGCAGGCAGGCTCCAGAATGCATGGGCTCTGTAGCTGTGGTATGTGGACTTAGTGGCTCCGCAGCCTATGGGATCTTAATTGCCCAACAAGGGATCGAATCCATGTCCCCTTCATTAGAAAATGAATTCTTAACCACTTATGGAAGTTTCCCTCAGGTGGTTCTTTAACCCCATGTTTCCCTGTGGGATTTCTGGGAAAATACCGGAAACAAAAGAAGGATGAGATAGGAAAGCACGTCAAGAGTGTGGCCCCTGGAGGCACAGTGGGACAGAATATGAAAGAGCACTTGCTTTCAGGATGAGCTATCTGGTTTCAGGCTATGCCTGGTTACTCCCTGTGTGACCAGCCCCTGCCTGGCACACCAGCAGTCCCTTACCTGTGCTCTGTGGGCCCCACCGCGCTTCATTTCCCTTGGTCCCCTCTCGCTCCTTTGAACCGCTCACTTCACATCAGTGGCACGTCAGCCTGGAAGGCTCCAGGCCTCCACCTCTTGGGTTAACTTCTATTTAGGAAGTAGATAGCCCACTTGGGAGAGTACCCAAAGAAAGCTTAGTGAAGGGACTTGGGGCCCAGGTGAGGGCAGGCTCAGGGCACCAGTGAGGCATTGTGAAGCGCCAGAAACTCGCAAAGTGGGAAGAATGTGTGTCCCACAGGCTTAGAGCAGCAGCAGGAGAAACAGATGTCAGTACCCGCTGAGAGCTGGGCTATGGGAGGGGGTCTCTGGGAGCAGTGGCCAGCCCAGGAGCAGCCTCTGGGCTCTGGAAAGTCAGAGAACAAACAAGCAGAGGCGCCATTGGAGGAAAGCCATGACTTGCCCAAGAAGAGTGAATCAGAAACCATGGGAAGAGATCAGCATCTCACTTCCACCTTCCATGTCTTGTGCAAGTGGAGGTCACTGGTACAACCTAATTAGCTTTCAAAATCATAGCTGCAAGGGATTCTGGGATTTTTTTTTTTTTTTTTTAAGATTTCCAACCTCTGCAGGTGGAAAGGGTATGAAAGGGGAGATGAGAACACCCATCTAAGAACCCACTGCATCTGGATCTGTGTTCTTTCTGCATACCTCCCATCCAGGTAGTTAGTGTATGCTTCTCAGCCTCACCTAAGCAGGTCTCTGCTCCTGCTTCCTTCCCAAAGGAGCCTTCTTCCATATATAAAGCAGCACCCATTCCCTCTCATTCTCTTATCTTGCTCCGGAACCTTCATAGCTCTCATCACTCATGGTGTGTGTGTGTTAGTCATTCAGTCATGTCCGACTCTGCAACTCCATGGACTATAGCCCACCAGGCTCCTCTGTCTATGGGATTCTTCAGGCAAGAATACTGGAATGAGATGCCATTCCCTTCTCTGGAAGATCTTGCCAACCTAGGGATCGAACCCAGGTCTCCTGCATTGCAAGCAGGTTCTTTACCATCTGTGCCATGAGGGAAGCCCCTCATCACTCACTATCTGAAATTAAAACCTATTCGTTTAATTCTTTCTCTCCCCACCACAGTTAAGCCAATGTGAGCAAGCATCTTTCCTGTTTTTCTCCATCACCTGTGTCTATTTTTTTTTCCTGTAAATACTTGTTTGAAAGAATGTTGAATGAATAAATCAGGAGAAGAGAAGGCACAGGCCTGATGTTGAAGGACCATTTTGAGACACATGTTAGAGGTACTCTTTTGGGGAATTTAGAGGTACTCTTTTGACAGAGGTGATGGTGAGAAGGAATCATGGCAGAGAAGAAGTGTGATGCTGCCTGTCACTGAAAGATAGCTATTCTGGAGGCAGATGAGAAGGAAACCTGGAGAGGGACACAATGGGAGATAGCTGGTCAGCGAGGCAGTAGGACAGTCCACTAGCCATTTGACTGGGACGCGTGGACACACAACACTCTTCCAGGGTTGCAGGAGGTGTGTCAGTGGCCTGGGAGTGGCTGTTAAGCTCTACCAGTATGAAAGACCTAATCCCCCTTCCCTGAGGAGCCAGAGATCTATTTGAGGAAATTGGAGCAGCAAGCATGAAATGTGTGGAGCACATTAAGACCTACAAATTATCACAGCATGAGAACATGGGGCCCCGGGGTACACTCAAGAAAGGAAGAGCTGGTTTTGGGCGTGCCTGATCCAGAAGACTTACTGGAAGTCTTGAGGTGAGTGATACACCAGAGGAATGTCTAACGGAGCCAAAAATGCAAGAAATCTGCGTGGGAACTCGTTGGAGAGGCGCTGGCAGGGGGCCACTTGACATCCCGGACACTGCAAACACATTCTTTTGCAAGCTTGTTGAATAAGTAATTAAAGGATCTAAACTCAGAGAAGTGTCTTGTCCTCCTCTCTAGAGTAGGTAGTCTGGGACCTCGTCTTCCTGCTTGCAATGGTCTCTGCCCTCATCTTCAGTCTTCTACTCTGGCTTCTCTTCCTTCTCAGTAGGGAGCACATTCTCTGTCATATTTTTCCTTCCTTCTCACTGCCTCTCCCTCCCAGAATTGCTTCTAGAACAAGACCCCCAGATCCACCCCCCAATTTCTGAACTTGAGCCAGTTTTGCCAACATTTCCTCCAGGATGCCCCACTGTGAGAGATGATCTAGAATCAAATCATCTTTCTCCCACATGACAGTTAATTTTACGTACCTACTTGCCTAGGCTATGGTGTCCAATTGTTTGGTCAAACAGAAGTCTAGATGTTTCTGTGAAGGTATTTTCTAGATGTGACTAGCATTTAAACAAGAGGACTTTGAATAAAGCAGTTTACCCTTTATAACATGGGTAAACCTTGTTCTAATCAATTGAAGGTTAAAAATATATATATATCTGAGGTCCCTGAGAAGGAAGGAATTCACTCCAGACTGTCTTTGGACACAAGACTGCAACATCAATTCTTCTCTAGTTGGCAGCCTGCAACCTGCTCTGCAGCTTTCAGATTTGACAGGACCCAAATTCCAAGAGCCAATTCCTTAAAATACAATTTTTCCATCCCTCCCTCCCTCTCTCTCTCTCTCTCTCCATTTTATATAAAGTTTATCTACAGAATCATAACTATTTCATCCTCCAACTGCTTCTGCCTGACCTTACTGTTCCTGCTTTGGCAGTGCCATATACCTGGTGACTAGATGCGTTTTCCCTCCTACACAACCCAGCATCTAATCATCACTAAATCTTTTCAATTCATACCTTCGGAACTTGGGTTAAATCCATTCTTTTCTATTTCAATCACAATGTCCCTCTAAAAGTGACTGTCTTCTCTAACCAGGTTTACAACTCTGTCTTCCTCTGGATCTCCTTCAATGTCTCTTGCCTCCTCCAATCCACATAGTGGTGGAGTTTCTAAATAATAAATCTCATCTTATGATTTTTCTACCTAAAACTATTCAATGGCTCTCCTTGGTCCCTATGATAAGTGGAGATTCACTGATGCTGGTTCAAAGGCCCTACATGATCTAGCTCCTGCTACATGTTTCATTCCCTCTTCTCTCTAATCAATTCCCACCAACATATTCTCCTTCCTGATAAGACTGTGACCTACATGCTCAGGGCATTTGCACAGGTCTGGAATACAAACTGCCCACATCTTTCCTCTGGCTAACTCCTACTCATCATTTAGCTATCCTTTCCTTTAGGAAGTTTTTTCTGACCCCTCTAATCTAGGTTAGTTTCTGCTCCTACATGATTCTGTCACACTTATCATTATATCGTCATCACTAATATTTTTTTATCTTGTGATTCCTTTTATAAGAAATTTTAAGAAAAGGCAAATCAAGTGACATAGAAAGAGGATTAATAGAGTAGAACAAAGGCAGTGATAGGAACAAGGAATAAATGTAAATAAGCATGAGGGATCTTATGTAAGTGATTAAATGTTTTAAAACTGGATTTTGGTGATATTTGCATAACTTGGTAAATTTACTAAGAAGAATACGTTTTTTTAATTTTTAAAATATTTTTATTGCAGTAGTGTTGCTTTACATTGTTGTGTTAGTTTCCATATATCATTATTTTTTAATGGTGATATTTATCACTGCACTATGATTACAGACTCAATTTTGTATATGGCTTCCTGTAGACTGGGATTGGATCTTGCTCAGAAAGCATCATATCCCTAGTGCCTTGTGTTTTAACATGCACACAATACGTTTTTAATGAATGAATACATATATAAATACATTCCACCTGTTGATTTTTAGTGCCCCTGCCTGTACAAAACCCCTTGCTGGGTTGAGTCAGTGTCTTTCTGACTTCTTAGTCTCTACTATGTCCTTCCTGTCATTGTATTTTACCTGCTGCTGGCTCTGATACAACTCCTTTGATTGAAGCTCTCCATAGCTTTCCATGTCTTTTGTCATTTTAGACTTCCCATGAGATGAATGTTCTTTCCTAGGGGCCCCCATTCTGGCCCAATGAATCTACTGGCCACTTGCAATCTTTCCTCCCCTGCAGTTTCCATCATGTTGCTTCTACTTGGAAACCAGAGTCTATCCAGCCTCTGAATTACCTTCATCCTCTCCTTTGGACTGAAATTAATTATTTGTTCCTCTAAACACCACTTCATTTACATAATGGAAAGAGTTAGCAGATATAAAATCTCACCCAAGCTACTTCATTTTCGGAATCTTAGTATTTTTGCCCATAAGATGAGACTAATAATATCATCATAATAATAGCATTTACTCATCTAGTTCTTTCATGTGCTACATGCTGGGTAGGCTCCTAAGCACTCTGCATTTATTAACTTATTTAACCATTAACCCTGAATATTCATTGGAAGGATTGATGCTGAAGCTGAAGCTCCAATAGTTTGGCCACCTGATGCGAAGAGCTGACTCATTGGAAAAGACCCTGATGCTGGGAAAGATTGAGGGCAGGAGGAGAAGGGGGCTACAGAGGATGAGATGGTTGGATGGCATCACCGACTCAATGGATATGACTTTGAGCAAACTCCAGGAGGTAGTGAAGGACAGGGAAGCCTGGCATGTTGCAGTCCATGGGTAGCAAAGAGTCGGACACGACTGAGCGACTGAACAACAACAACAATCACCATTATACAACTAACCTCTTTTAGAGACAGAATGGAGGCAGAGAGAAGTTAAGCAACTTCTCCAGTGCCATAGAGCTGGGAGCACCAGTGCGGGGATTCAAGCCTGGCAGCCTGGTTCCAAGTCTGCCCTCAGTCACGTTGCCACACTGCGTGATGGAGAGTAAAAGTGGGTTAGCGGATAAAGATGCTTTAGCAGAGAATGCAGCTCTAGCAGGCACTGAGTAGGTGGTTCTGCAGGTCTGGAGTCAGGTGCATTTAGCATGATTCTGTCATTTAGGACCTGGCTGACCTTGAGTAGATTATTTATCTAAGCTTTGGTCACCTCATCTGAAAAACTGGCATATTATTGTATTTATCTCATAGAATTGTTCTGCAGATTGAATATATATATATATATATATATATATATATATATATATATTACCTGGCACACCATGGTTGTTCAGTTGTTAAGTTGTGTCTGACTCTTTGTGACCCCATGGACTATAGCACCCCAGGCTTCCTTGTCCTTCGCCATCTCCCAGAGTTTGTTCAAATTCAAGTCTGTTGAGTTGACAATGCTATCTAACTATCTCATACTCTGCTGCCCTCTTCTCCTGCCCTCAATCTTTCCTAGCATCAGGGTCTTTTCCAGTGAGTTACACAACTGCACACAGTTAAATCTTCATAAATGTATATTTTTATAATAGCTCATAATCATGATTATTTTATCACACTCTGCTTTGTATTATAGTAATTTGTGTGCTCAACTGTAATCCCTTCTGTAAGACTGCAATCTTTTTGTTCATGGCCTATGTCTTACACTCTTGCACATCAAAGGTACATGATGTTTGTTAGATGAGTAATAGATGATCCTTTCAATGTGATTCATTTAAAGAATTATGGCAGAGGGGTTTCTGACCAAGAAAATAATCCCCTAAAGAGGCAGTAGCTGTCACGTCAATGGAAGATGTCAATTACATCTTTCTTCACTGCTCTACCTCCTGTTCCTGTTAAAAGAGTAAAAGGTTAGCAGGTTGGGACTTTTCCTCTTTCCATCCTGTTAAAGTATGATCTGTAGTATCCATCATATAACTGTGGGTGAAGGAGCTGGCTTCTTCCCTGTAGTGAAGAAAACCCATTAATTTTTTTTCAACTCAAAAGGATCTCTTGGTATCTTATAGCCTGGTATGATGGGGGTATAGAAACAGTGAGAAATTCTGGAAAGAATCAGGGCTTTAGAGGAATGTTGTTAGAGCCCCGATTGATCATTTACAGAATGATTTTAGGCAAACTGTGTAAATGCAGAGGTGTCTTATTTTTCTCTTTTGTACAATGGTGGAAAATCAAATGGGAGATCATATATGAATGTACTGTGGGAACTTTCTAAGGCCCTCCTTTTGTTGTCACTGTTGTTCTTGTTCTAAATGAGGGTCTCTGAAGGTCTGATTCTTTCCAAAGTAGAGACAAGCCATGGTGGGAATTGCACCCTCGTCAGAAGGTGGAAGGAGAAACAACTGGAAATAATTTTAGGGATCAGCTGGCCCAGCATTTCTCAAACTCCTGCTACTGCCTTGATTTTTTGCCATTATCTGTATAATCTCTGCACTATCATATTAAAGGAAATATGATACTTTCTTTTAATAGCACTCACCTTTTTATATAAACATGTCCAGAAAGGAAACCATCATTACTGTAAATGGAAAAACCAATATTACTTCCCATAAGTGAAAGGCAGAAAAGAAATACAAGGAGAACTCAGCTAAATCATTAAATTCTAGGTAGGTACTGCTGCTTGCCAAGGTTCTGAGCCGGAGGCCTACTCTCTCTTCTTTGGAAAGACAAATTAGCAGATATTAGAGAGGTGTTAACTGAAAATTTGAGCCAAGCTGAGGCTTGAAGGATTGAAAGATAATTAAAAAGGAAATAAATTTCTCACCGATTAAATGTAGCTTCATGCTCTGCTCTTGCCCCACCTTGAGTCATTTTTTAGTGCCCTGCATTTTTGAGAAAAAAGGGACTTTAGTTCCACCTTTGCTTTTGACCAATGAGGAAATTGAGGCCCAATGGATCACATCTTTTTTCAAAGAGGGGCTTGCAAGACCAGGTGTGTGGGTCACCCACCAGTGGCAAAGGACATGCATTCCACCAGTCAGAGGTAACTTTCACCATCCTGAGGGCATTTGCTTTTATTATTTATTCTGTCCATCTCCATAGCAGCCTGATGAGATGAACAGGCTACACTGGATTTGGCCATTTCTTAAATGAGGGAATGAAAGCTGAGAGAGGTTACCTGACATTTTAAGATCCCTTGGGTGGCAGGTGGCAGAGCTAGGCCCCAGCATGGCCTCCTGGTTATGCTTCCTTTCTACCGGATCACCTTGCCCATCAGAGAGGCCACCCTGATCTCGTTTCATCTCCAGCTCCGAGACTGAAATTTAGAGAACATACACTGGTTAGAGGGGCTTCCCTGGTGGCTCAGAGGTAAAGAGTCCTCTTGCAATGCAGGAGATGCAAGGGGATGCAGTTTTGATCCCTGGGTATGGAAGATCCACTGGAGGAGGAAATGGTAACCACCTCCAGTATTCTTGCCTGGGAAATTCCATGGACAGAGGATCCTGGCATGCTACAGTCCACGTGGTCGCAAAGAGTTGGACACGACTGAGCAGTTGAGCATGTATGTATGTACACTGATTATATTTTCCGTGAATAAGATACTATAGGTCTTTGACATGGTTTGAATTTTCCTTTCTGGAAAAGGAAAATAAACTTTCCAAGGCAAACCCCATCTCTTCTATGTAGCATCAAGCATGAATCAGGTGATATCATGGTGGCCAGTAAGTTAGCAAGTCTTGCTATGACCAGGCTGAGGAGTGGCCAAGTGACCCTGCTGCTGGGGAGTGAGGTTAGTGGGGCGGTCAGCTTGTGGGGTCACTCCCACACCTAGATACCCCTTCTCCATCCATGCACAGAATTTCTAGCAATATCTCTCAGTGCCACTCACTTTTTGTAAAATGAATTACATGTGTTTTGAACTTCTTAATTTGTGGGTGAGTAGCTGAAATCTGTCTTCAGTGCTTACCCCATGAACTACAGGATCAAGTCTAAACAAATTAGCCTGGCATTCAAGTCCTCTCTTGGTGTGGCTAAGTGATTGCTCCAGGCTGTCTGGGCCACCCTCCCCAAACTCATCTGCCTACTCAGACCCTACTAAGCCTTCCAGAGAAAACTCAAACTCCATTTCTTAAAGCCTGTCAGAGTACCTAGTTGGCAAGGAATCTTTCTGAACTTAACATTTGTTTCATAATTTATAAGGAAATAATTGTGCTGTGTTTCTTTGCATCTTTTTATTTCAATCTTTTATTTACTTCTTTTAGCCTTAAGGATTGAATATATTGTTGCTTAGGATCTTTGCAAAGGACTATCACATCTATTTTTTTTTTCAGGTCAGGGTATATGCTATTCTTTGCATCCCACTGCTGGATTGCATATGAAATAGACACTCAGTACACATGCGGCCAAGGAATATCTTCCAAATCAAAGTTGTTGTTCAGTTGCTCAGTCGTGTCTGACTCTTTGTGACCCCCTGGACTGTAGCACACCAGTACTTCAGTCCTGCACAATCTCCTTGAGCTTGCTCAAGCTCCTGTCCATTGAGTCAGTGATGCCATCCAACCTTCTTGTCCTCTATCATCCCCTTCTCCTCCTTCCTTCAATCTTTCCCAGCACCAAGGTCTTTTCCAATGAGTCAGCTCTTCACATTAGGTGGCCAAAGGATTGGAGCTTCAGCTTCAGCATCAGCCCTTCCAGTCATTTAGAAGAATAAAATGTTAAGAGTCTCAAAACCCAGGCAAAGGAGTTTGGACCTGTGTTTATTTCACTCTCACTTATTGGAACAGAAATTTCTGCCACACACATTACTCTGGATGTTGCACTCCTTGTTCTTCCTTTTGACCCTAAGTTCCTTTCTACTGAGCCCTGCCAGATGGGAAAAGAGACACCTGTCTCTGTAACTCTCCCTTTTGCTGGCTGTGGTCCTTTTCTGTCCCAATCAGGAGGAAGCAGAGAACTGAAACTCTCTGCTCTTCTTTCACTCTCTCCCATGTTCCCTTCTTTGATTTTCCCACTCTATGGTTGCTCGTGGCTTGCAAAACTGTGGAGAAGCTCATTCTCCATCTGGGCTAAAGAGTCAGGGAGTAGACTCCAGTAAGCATTGGAATCCCTGTTGGAAAGAGGTCTTGTTCCCTGGGTTGTAATTGTCATGGAGGCCTGTTGTCATGGTGACTCTAGTATCAGGCAAGACAGTGTGGATGGGAGAGAAGGAAAAAGAGAGGCAGAGAGAGAAGATGGCAGAAAGAAAAGGGAAGGAGGAAGAGAAAGCAGAGAAGGGGGGATTCCTGGAAGATCAGAAGGTCTTTTTTTTTTTTTTTTTTTTTTTTTACTTCACTGCACAGCACGCAGAATCTTAGTTCCCAGACCAGGGACTGACCCATGCCCACTCCAGTGCATGCGTGGATTCTTAATGAGTGAATTACAAGGAAGTCCCCATTGGAGGATCTTTAATTTGGGAAAGACAGCAGGAGCTCATGTGGGTGGGCAATTGTCATGACAGGAGGGAATGGCAAAGGTGGAAGTAGGTGAAATGGAGAGATTTAAAGAGGAAGGGAGGTTATGAGAAGCAGAGATGAATGAAAGAGACAGGGGAGGGTGGGGAAAATTAAGGAGAGGATGAAAGAAGGGCTGAGGAATGAATAGGGCTGGGTGCTGGGAGGGAAGGGGAGGGGACCCGGCACAGCTCTTGGCGTAATCCCTAATTATTGCCCCGATGTTTCCCATCTCTATCTGCCCTTTGATCTCCTGTGTTACACATTAAATATGAGCAACCAAATGCCTGCATCTCTTGTCTAAAAACTTGATGAGGCAAGACTTCAAAGCGAGGAGTGGAACAAAACAGGCAGCGCCTGGCTTTTTGTACTACAGGATTGCTGGCCCAATTAGGTTAAATGGAGCCCTAAAATCCTCTTCTGATCTGAGCCAGGCACCCACGCTGTGCCTGCTACTGGTTCCAGGCATAATGAGATCAGCATCCCTGGGCTCTCAGCTGACCCTTCTCCAAGTACCCCAGGCCCTCAGAGGAGCTACCCGGAAGCTGGCATCAGGGATGCAGGCCAACCTGGGCTGAGCTCTCCAAGGGGTGCCCCAGGCAGTAGATCCAAGGCTGGGTCAGGTTCTCTGAGTGGATGGGAAGCATCCAGTCACCTCATGTGCCTGAGTGCCAGGT
The DNA here is from genome assembly GCA_006410935.1 of Redunca redunca. Lineage (NCBI taxonomy): Eukaryota > Metazoa > Chordata > Mammalia > Artiodactyla > Bovidae > Redunca > Redunca redunca. The sequence goes on from SJYQ01004500.1 coordinate 342,044, forward strand.
TGTTGTTGATATTCAGTTGCTCACTTGTGTCTGACTCTTTGAAACCTCATGGACTGCAGTACACCAGGCTTCCCTGTCCTTCACCATCTCCCAGAGCTTCTTCAAACTCATGTCCATTGAGTCGGTGATGCCATCCAAACCACATCATCCTCTGTTGTCCCCTTCTCTTCCTGCCCTCAGTCTTTCCCAGCATCAGGATCTTTTCCAATGAGTTGAATCTTCACATCAGGTAGCCAAAGTATTTCAGAATCAGTCCTTCTAATGAATATTCAGGATTAATTTTCTTTAGGATTGACTGGTTTGATCTCCTTGCTGTCCAAGGGATTCTCAAGAGTCTTCCCTAGCACCACAGTTTGAAAGCATTAATTCTTCGGCACTCAGATAGAACTGCTAAATCTGACCTTTGACCTGTCCCCTTGGGGTTTTCATCCAGGCGCCCTAGGTTCTGATGTACCTGCACCCACTGGTCCATGGAGTCAGAGTCTGAGTCTGGTCGGCCCAGAGCAGTGATCCAGTCGCCCTCTCTGGGCCTGTTTCCCCCTTCTTAAATGCAGAATGAAACTGGATACTCCATTGCTATGGTGTATGCTTGTCTTGTTCTCCACACCTTGCAAGGTGCCTCTGTGGGGCAGGCCCTTTGACCCATAGGGTCCCCGGAAGGAAGGCCTTTTCCTATTCTGCACTGCAAGGCCCATGACCCATGCGGGCTTTTCTCCACTTACATCCATTTCCCCTTGCACTTCACTAGCCGCCGTGACCTTCTCATACTGCCTGGCCACCCCTGTCTGTGAGAAGGGGGAAAACTGATAAGCTTATTCACCCTGAGTTAGGGGAGACCAGATGGGAGTATCAGGGCTTTCCGGCTGGCTCAGTGGTAAAGAACCCGCCTGCCAATACAGGAGACACAAGAAATGCAGATTGGATCCCTGGGTTGGAAAGATCCTCTGAAGGAGGAAATGGAAACCCACTCTAGTACGCGTGCCTGGAAATTCCATGGACAGAGAAGCCTGGTGGGCTATAGTCCATATGGTTGCAAAGAGCTGGACACGACTGAGGACCATCACCAAACAGGAGCATTTACTTCTTGGAAAATACTGAAGAAAAAGCAACTGTTTACTCAAAGAAGTGTTCCCGAGGACCAGGCATTGAATTTTGTGTTTATGAGGCAGTGGATCTGCTGCTGGCCTTCAAATTCTGCCCAAGAGGAAAATTCTTGCTCTTGTCTATGGTCTTCTGGAGAGAGGGGTGTTAATCTGGGCAGTATGGGCTCAGGTTGTAAATTTTAGCTTATGACCTGAAGCATCTCTATCTTCCTCCTTTGTCATCGCCCATATCCCAGGAATGACCCCTGAGCTCAGTGGTAATTCATCTGGGTGGGCACGGGGCCTGGCAAAGAAGGGCACAGGAAACCGTGTCTCGGAGGAGTTCACAGCCAGGGTGGACACAGCACAAGCCTGTTAGTCTGTTCTCCAGAGCAACACAGAACAAACACAGTGAGGTCCCGTTTTCCACCCAGGCTCCCCCTCCTCATTTGTGAGGCTCTGGCCTTTAAGAGCCTTTCACAGGCATCTCCTGAGGCCCCCAAACTTTCTGGAGCCTTGTCTTCTTGGCAGAAAGAGGCCCCAGTGCAAGGCCCTCAAGGGCGGCTGTCAGTGACAGATGTTATTTTATGGAAGATAGCCTTTGAGAAGTATAACACATGGTTCCTGAGTGTTGCAGGTAGAAAGCTGGAGGAGGAAGGGAGCCCCACCCTTGGCTGTGTTTCTCCAAGTCAGATGAGAAGCTGACTGGTGTGAAGAGCAGGCTCGCATGGAGAACTATTCTTTTTTTCTTGGCATTTGGGAGGTTCTGGGGCTCAGGTAGCCTGTGCCTTGGCCTCTGAGCTCATGAACAGAAAAATGAGGTCATACAAGACCTGATAGATGCCAGATACTTGTTTATGAGTGTGGGGTCCCAGGAGAAAGCAGTGATGCTCCTTTGACTTCCTGGAGGCCCCTGACAGCCCAAGCGAAGTCCGAGGCAGAAGTGGTAGGTCAATACTCAGGAAGGATAGCATTTGGAAGCTTACCAGGAACCTCCTATCAAGTGCAGGCTTCCCAGGAGGTGCTAGAGTAAAGAACCCACCTGCCAGTGCAGGAGATGTAAGAGCCGTGGGTTCAATCCCTGGGTTGGGAAGATCCCCTGGAGGAGGAAATGGCTACCCACTCACTATTTCTTGCCTGGAAAATTCCTTGGGCAGAGAAGCCTGGCAGGCTAAAGTCCATAGGGTGGCAAAGAGTTGGACATGATTGAAGTGACTTAGAACACAAGCACACATGCCCAACACAGTGCTTAAGAGCCAGCTTTAGACTGGACTTCACGTACTGCATCCTAGATTCTCCCTGCATAATCTAGGCTTAGTTACACAGTCCTCTGTGTCTCAGCCTCCTCATTGGTGAAGTGGCTGATACTTGATCTATGCTATAGCCCTGCCATGAGGATTGGAGTGCTACAACAGTGCCTGGCACGGAGTATTCAACAAATGTTATCTGTTCTTTTCATCCACTACTCACTGCTTACGTTATCCCTGAGGACAGTAGGAAAGGTAAGTCCTTTTAATAAAAATGGAAAGAAAAGATTCTGCCCAGAACCCTGACCTTTGTCACTCTTTCCATAATGCCAGGTGTGGTGGGGATGAAGGATATTCAGCCTTGACACATGTGTATAGTTGTTGATTTTACTCATAGCTATTTCCAGTTTTCTCTCTTTCTGAACATGCAGTAGGATTATAATAAAAATTGGTTATGACCACAGGACTTGATTTGACCAATTAGATGTGAGCAGAAATTATGTATATCACTTTTAGTGAGGTGGGTTTTTTTTTTTTTTTTTGGCCATGCCACATAGCGTATGGGATCTTTGTTCCTTGACTAGGACTCAAACCAGTGTTCCCTGCTTTGGAAGCACAGAGTCTTAACCACTGGAGCACCAGGCAAGTCCCTCTAGTGAAGTTCCAAGATGCAGGGTACCACTTGCCACATCTGCTTCCTGCTACAGTGATTGTGTGAGCATGTGTTGTGATGAAGCTTCTATCACTGTGGGTTGCTGAGTGGCCAGGATGAACAGAGTCCCACAGCCAGCGCTCCCTGGACACAGAGTATGAGCCAGAGTGACCTTTGATCCTGAAAGAGCTAGGGATCATTTGTTGTCTCAGAATCACCAAGCATATCCTGACTGATTGTCCACAGATTAAACTAAAGTATCTGAACACTGAGTCTTCCTCCTGATGGAGTCTGCTTCCAGCTTTCAGAAGAACGCAAACAGAAGGAAGGGTGTGAACAATCAGACCACTGTTCTCTGCCTCTTCTTTCAGTCTTGAGCTCTTTCCTAGAGGCAGCATTCAGCTCAAGTGGTAAAGGTAGCAGAGAGAAGAAGGATTTCGTTTGTGTGTTTTTGTCTCACATTTTATTACTCCAGTAGAAAGGCTGGGATCTTCATTCACCAAGTTCCTCCCAAGAGTATCCTAACATCTTAGATAAAGTGCAGAGATTTTGATCACTGTAGGAGCACCAGCATGGATGGGTTCTGAATGGGGCTTTGCTCACTCTTGTTTTGTTCTTAAGAACTGGATCTCCATGTCTCAGACACTTAGTCTGGGGCTGATGTTCAAAGTGTCCTTTCTGGGGCATCAGGCTTGGAAGAATGCTCAGAACAAATGCTGACTCATATTCTAGAAGAAAGGGAATTTCCAGGAGATAACTGATGAACCCAAAGTCAAGCTCTACCCAGTCTTTGAAAGCCAGACCAATGGCATAATTTACAGTACCTGGTGCAAGATAAACATGCTGGTACCCTGGTTCAAAAGTACTAGGAATTTCAAGCTGGTGAATCTAGGGTATTAAGCCAAGCACAAAGACCTTCTTAGATTGTACCTTCTCTGCTGAATAAGTCATTCCTTCACAAGGAGAGAAAAGGAAATCCACTTGGATCTTGGGACACACTCACCCCCTTTACACTCTTGGCCTGAATCCAAAAGGAGCTGAGTGTAAAGCCATCCAGGCTTTAGAAACAACTTCAAATCCAGGCTCTGCAGTGTGGACCACAGGCAGCTTCTTAACGCTCTCCTTTGCAGGGCAGGCTGACTCTCCTGGTCTTGTTGTTGAGATACAGGGCAAAAAGACAACAATTCAGAGATGAGATTTGGCCCTGTACCCTAGAAAGCCAGCTACCCATTCTGCTTGTGCTGTTTTAAATGTTCATGGGAGCTAAAGAAGAAATTCAGAATGCAGGAAGGAAGATGTATGTTTAAGGGCTTCTCTAGATCCTCAGTTGCCCTGTTCATTTCCTTGTTTATTTTCTGACTTCCCCACAGGAGGGTTCATGCCATGAGGGCAGACGCCCTCCTAATTCACCTTCCATCACCTACATACACACGATGCCAAATTAGGTCATCCACTGACCCTTGCGGTGTGAATAAACGAGGGCCACAGGTTGCTGGTGGGTGTGTTTGCATGACCACAGTGTGGAGTCATGCGTGTGTGTTGTGTGTGTGTGTGTGCACATCTCTCTCCCCTTCTCCACTCAAACGTGCGCTTAAGTCATGATGGGTCATATTTAGGCTTAAGTGACTACCTAGCATATCAGATGATTTCTTCCAGAGACTGTTGTCTTATACAAGGGGATTCAAATGCCTTGCTTGATTCAATCAATCATCCATTACCAAATATTTACTAAACATCTAGAATTTATTCTTTCAAACTAAATAAGCAGTTATTGAATGACTGTAATGGATCTAAGCTCCACCAGACGTAAGGTTAGAAAACTTCTGTGAACTCAGGCCCCAGCCCCCCTCCTTGGAGGTGGGGACCCAAAGGGGGTTCAGGCGTAACACCTTCCTAGCTCCCTGGCATCACAGAACCCTCTGCGATGTGGTCTGGACGTCTCTTTGGCTTTAGGTGAGGCTGGATCCTAATCTGAATTTGAGAAGGGACAGGGCAGGATCTGAAGGTGTCGCTCCTGCACCTCTGAAGACCCAGCCTGTCTCCACCCTCCCCAGGGTGCCACCGAGGAAAAAGGAGCCAGAAAAGCCAACAATGTCCCCAAGTTAACAAACACAGCCTCTTCCTCTCCAATTCTCTCTCTCTCTCTCCATTTACTGAAATGGTAATTTTAAGTCTCTAATAGCTCCTCGGGGCACTGAGGTGAGGCAAGAGGGGGATGTATTTATGTTCGCATCTGCCAGGCTGTCTTCTTGGGTGATGGCAAGGCTGATGGCACTGCTGCTGAAAGCTGCCGGCTCTGCTCCACTCGGTGAGGAGCAGAGCGTGCTTTGTTGTGTCTCCCCGGTGACCAGCCTGCCTGCCACTCTCAGCTGCGGGCCAGCCCACCGTGTCCTCTCTCCAGGCTTCAAGTCAGCCCAGGGGGTCCATGCATATTCATGCTGAGGATACAGCACCCTCCCCAGAAGGGCAGACATCCTGGGTGTTTATTAATCACTGTCTCCAGTTCTCTCACAGCCACATGACTGGAGGCCCCAGGTAGGAAGGTTGCAGTTGTCAGCACCAACAATGGACTCCGCAGAGCGGAAATGAACAATAAAGGCATTAATGAGGGGGTCAGGCTCCAGGGGCTGAGCCCTGGGGAAGGGACTCAGCCATCCTCAACTCCACCCGGAAGGGAGGTTGCCATTGTGGTTGCCTGATGTGATCTTGGTAAAATGACAGCCTGGAAGCTCAGGGTAGTTACTGGGCACAGAATCTCTGCTAATCACCCAGGTGTGCATTTCTGGGATGCTCTCCCGTTAAATGTTTTCAACTTTGGAAACAGGTATCCATAGCCCCCTTTTTGAGATGGAAAACTGGCATTTGGGGAACAGATGTGACTTGTTCAAAGTCACACAGCCTATGAAGTGATGGGATCCTCTCCAAGACTCAGGACTTTTGTCCTGCAGGCTCACTACTCTCATGCAATCCCACCCCCACCCCCAACACTGCTGAGGGAAGGTTATAATCAGGGGCTTTTCCAAGGAGTTTTCCAAGGAGTCTAGTCAGTCTCTCTCTCCTCCATTTTGCACATTAGAGTTCATCAAAACCAAGCTTCTGGAATGGTTCCCAGGTACACAGGTTCCCAGTTGAGTCTCTGAGAAGTCAGAGCTGAGAAGGATGTGAGAGATCCTTGTTTTAATAAATTTGGAAGATTCCCCTGGCGAAGGAAATGGCTACCCATCCTTGCCAGGAAATCCCGTGAACAGAGGAGCCTGGTGGTTTACAGTCCATGGGGTCACAAAGAGCTGGACATAATGCAGGTACTGAGAATGAGTGTGAAACTGAAGTGACAGCCCAGAACCCAACCTGGTTCTTCCAGCATCTTGCTCTAAGTCTTTAACTTACCCCTGTACACCCAGACCCCCGGGCCTGATGATTTAGACCCACCCTGATTTGCATCCCCAGCAAACCTGCCTATTTTCCCAGCCTCTAAGTTCTGATTCCATTCAGATTTCCCAGGTGGGCCCCCTCATTGATTCAAGGATGAGCTACACTGGGTTCTACCTGTCTTCATTTAAGTTGTTTGCTCATCTTCTTTTTCCAAAATGACATTTTCTCCTGGCTTCTGTCTGAAATTGTTAGGTGCCATCTTTGTTGTAAACATATTTCCAGCTCGTTTATTCTTCTCTCTCAGAATTCTTACTGTACACCCTGTTATACTTACTTCATCTCTACTTAGAAGTCCTTGATTAGATCAAGGGGTAGGGTATTTTATTCAGCTCTTGAATTTTCTCCAATGTCTGATAGGATCAGACACAAAGACGTTCCTGAGGAATCTGTGGTTGACGATGTTGCCCATTTATAACCCCATATCTCCAATTTCACTGCCCCTGTCCACTCCCAGAGTAACACACAGCAACTCTTCTTCCTTGAAAGCAGAACGTGTTTAATGAGGAACTACTGTGTGGTAAAGCATCTGCCTACAATGTGGGAGACCCGGGTTCGATCCCTGGGTTGGGAAGATCTCCTGGAGAAGGAAATGGCAACCCACTCCAATATCCTTGCCTGGAAAATCCCATGGACGGAGGAGCCTGGTAGGCTACAGTCCATGAGGTCACAAAGAGTCAGAAACAACTGAGCGACTTCACTGTGTGCTAGACATAAGAGGTGCTGAGGGGACAATGAGGAAGCATCTTAGTTCATTAGGAGATTACTGTCTAATGGAGCAGACAGAATCACAGGCTGGTGAGAACCAAGGAGAAAAGAAAACCTGTGACTGAAGATAAGCCTTTAGGGCCTTTGGTAACACTGGGAAGGTGCCCACTGCCCACTTCAGCCAGCTCTTCTCCACCTGCCATTTGCACAGAGTGACCTTGAACTTTTAGTGCTGTCCTGTCTCATCTCTAGGCCAGCCAGCCTGTAGCAAATAGCTCTTTCCTTCCTTTTATTAAGTCTTCCCACCTAGATGTCTTTTTAACATAAGGCCCCATGCATTCTGTTTGGAATTACTAGTGACTGGTAAATCAAATTTTATTCTTTCCACTGAAGACAAGATGAATGAGTGACCCTATTAAGATAACCTCAGGTATTGGATGCAAGTCATTGGGAGAGTGGTTTGGGACAGAGTTGGAACTTTCTACATGCTCCTCAAAGTTGATAGCAACAGGTGCTTATACACCATTCCATGACTCTCAGCTTTCCTGCAAGTAATTAATATTCCATGCTGCTGCTGCTGCTAAGTTGCTTCAGTCATGTCTGACTCTGTGTGACCCCATAGATGGCAGCCCACCAGGCCCCTCCATCCACAGGATTCTCCAGGCAAGAACACTGGAGTGGGTTACTATTTAATTCTCCATAGTGAACTAATAAATGATGTAGGATTAACATCCAACTCTAAGCTGGAGCCTGATATTAACATCCAACTCTAACCCAAAAATGTACTGAGAAGAACAATGAAAAGACATGTTGGGACCCAACTTTGATAGCACATCACCTAATTTTGGCCACTAGGCTAAATTTTCCATCGGGCATGCAGCCATGCAGCATGAAAAGTATAGGGTTGGTTCCAATATGTGGAAATATTCTAGGAATCTAATAAAAAGAGAAAATGAAAGGAAGGCAAAGGGGTATGCCATCGCTTAAGCATTTTGTGTATATGAGTGTGGGGAATGAATGAGATCAGAACCATGCTTCTGTGGGTAGGTTTTATCAGCCTTGCAATAGAGACAATGATTGGTGTTTCCAGTGGATTCTTCTAATGTGAGGGATGGATTTGATGGCATCTGTAGAGAACTTTGGAAGACCAGTTGGAAGGTAGTGATATGGTCTTGGCCAATGATGATTACATCATAGAAAGGAAAGGAGTTAAGGTGTCCAAGACCTATTTTAGAAATAAAATTGAGAACACTTGGCTTCCCAGGTGGTACTAGAGGTAAAGAACCTCTCTGCCAATGAAGGAGACAAAAGAGACTCGGGTTTTATCCCTGGGTTGGGACAATCCCCTGGAGGAGGAAATGGCAACCCACTCCAGTATTCTTGCCTGGAAAATCCCATGGACAGAGAACCTTTGTGGGCTACAGTCTATGGGGTCTCAAAGAGTCAAACATGACTGAACTGACTTAGTGTGCATGCATGCACATTTATAGATTGCACCTAGGAGATAAGAAAGAGCAATGCAGACTGACCCTCATGTTTCTGGCATGGGGAGGACTGGAGAAGGAACTAGTCGAGAGGGTTATCAAGAGCTCAGTGTCAGACATGTTAAGCCTAAACAAGTCAAATATCCAAACAGAGATGCCATCATCAAAAAACTCTGCATACAACAAATGCCAGAGAGGATGGGGGACCCCTACTACACTATTGGTGGGAATGTAAGTTGGTGTGGCCACTATGGAAAACTGTATGGAGGTGCTCAAAAATCTAACAATAGTTTCCATATAACCCAGTAATCCCACTCATGGGCATATACCCAGACAAAACTGTAATTTAAAAAGATATATGCACACCTATGTTCAGAGCAGCACTATTTATAATAGCCAAGACTTGGAAATAACCTAAATGCCCATTGACAGATAAATGGATAAAGAAGATATGGTACATACATGTGATGGAATACTACTTGGCCATAAAGAAGTGTGAAATAATGCAATTTAGGGCAACATGGATGCAACTAGAGATTATCATACTGAGTGAAGTTAAAAGTCAAATATCGTATGATATCACTTGTATGTGAAATCTAAAATATGACAAATGGACTTATCTATTCAACAGAAACAGACTCATAGACATAAAGAATAGATCTGTGGTTGGTTGCAAAGGAGGAGAAGAGACATGAGGGGGAGGGATTGATGCAAACTAGTATATATAGAATAAATAAACAACAAGGCCCTACTTTATAGCACAGAGAACTATATTCAATATCTTGTGATAAACCAGAATGGAAAAAATATGAAAAAGAATGCATATATATATATATANTGCTTTTCCGCTGGGGAAGTCACTATTGGGCTTGTAATCTGTCGGTTTTAATTATTCATTTATGTATCGTTCCTGTTATGATGCCCTCTGTGCTTCCAGGGCTCGCCACAGACTCGGCAGGGAGAGTGTTTCCTGGTGTTTGGAAACCTCTCTTCTTAGAGTTCCTTTCCCGGGTCGGGTTTCCCTACCCAGGACGGAGCTCCCTACCCCCCTCCTTTGTCTCTCTTTTCGTCTTTTATATTTTTTCCCCTACCTGTTTTTGAAGGCAGTGATCTGCTTTTCTGGGTGCTTGATGTCCTCTGCCAGCATTCAGAAGTTGTTTTGTGGAGTTTGCTCGGCGTTGAAATGTTTTTTTGAGGAATTTGTGAAGGAGAAAGTAATCTCCTGGTCCTATTCCTCCGCCATCTTCTCCCCCCTCCCAATTTTTATGTTTTTAAATTAAAAAAATAGATATGTCAAGTAGACAATTAAATATACAAGACTGAAGCTCTGACATGTGGTTTACTTTGGAGATAAGAATTTGGAAGTTGCCAGTACCCAGAGAAAAAGTCAGACATGACTGAGTAACTGAACTGAACTAAACTGCGTATGCAGAGAGCATTTGCAACAGGGGAACAGACGAGATAGGTAGGAAGAGAGAGGGAAGAAGGAGTCATAGCAGTTCTCCTCGAGGTCCTGGGAAATCATGGCAGCAAAGGAGGCTGAAATTGAGTAAACAAATGTGAAAGAAAAATCTAGGAGAACATGGCATTCAAAGAGATCAAGAGAAGAGAGTTTTAAGGAAGAGGGGTCATCAATAGTGCTAAATATTCCAGTAAAATCAAGCAGGAAAGTCTCCAGCAGACTTGTCAACATGGAGGTCATTGGTGTCCTGGATTAGAGGAGAGTAAGTGAAAGCAATTGAAGAAAATCAGCTGAAGTGGGCTGCTGTATGAATGGAAAATGAGCAGTCAGAGGCAGCTAATAAATATGAATTTTACAAAACTTTGTCACTGGAGTAAGGAAAAGAATGGAGCAGTAGCTGGAGGGGGTTGTGGGATAAACAGAGGGAATTTTCCAGTGTGAGTGACACTCTGGGAAAGGCTGGTGGAGCAGTCAAGCAAGGTCAAGTTTGGTAAGGATCACACTGACCGCTTTCCCAGCACAGCTCCTTAAGAGCTGGAGTGTGTTGCAGAGGTATTAATAGAAAAGCTAAGAAATCTGTGGGGTGTCGGAGAGCCATAATCAGAGAGGAAATGCTGAATAGCATCAGCAAATTTAGACAAATTAGAGCCTTAGCACTCTGTTCCAGCAATACTGGCCAGAAGGAATTGAAATGAGAAGCTAGGTTGAGGGACTTCTGTTGTGGTCCAGTGGTTAAGACTTCACCTTCCAGTGCAGGGGATGTGGGTTTGATCCCTGGCTTGGAAATTAAGATTCCACATGACTTGCAGCTACAAAAGCAAAACATAAACCGGAAACAATATTGCAACAAATTCAATAAAGACTTTAAAAAGGGTCCACATAAAACATTAAAAAAAAAAAAAGTATTGTTGAGTAGAGACTCCACCTGGCAATGAGAAAACCAGTAAAACCAGTATAGGGCTAGAGGGCTGGAGGGTGTTGGCAGTTTTCCGGAGTAGAAACACACAAGGCAGAAGATGATGGCACTGAACAGCTGGGGATGGAGGTGGGAGGTGTGGTGCTTGGCCTGAAATGATAATCCTTCATTAATTCAGAACCGAGCTACCCACTACTGATGGAAAGGTCAGGAGACGGTGTTTGGCCTTGCTGATTGTTCCTGCACTGCTGTGTTCTCATTTTCAGTATAGACATCCTGCCTCCAGGGACAATTTGTAACACCTTCAGCACAAGGCGGGAACTATGAGTTGGATCTTAAATCACATTCACCGTGTCTGGGATCTTCAGTTTCTCAAAAGGCCAAGCTTGTATCAGAAAACTAGAGCCATGGAAATAAATATGAGATACCTGCATTTGGGCAGCAGGGAGCCAAGGAGAAATGACGGGACAGTCCTCACTGTCAGACACCCTTTCAACACCTGCCTTCTGCCACCCTTCCTAGAGGTGGTCTCTTATGGGCAAGGGAGCACCCACTCTGGTGACAGATGACAGAAATCAGTAGGTGTCATGTTCACCATAACTGGCCTCATGCAGCCCATGAAGAGTAGCCCACAGGATTCACTTGCCACGTATGCCCCATCTCCTGCTGCCTTCCAGAAAGTGCTGCTTACAACAGATTTCCTGTCCAAAGTCAGGGCTGAATAGAATTTGACCAGCAAATAGAAGTGAGTCTGTCTTTTCTCAACTGTCTACCATAAGCTAGATAACATTCTAAGAGCTTTCAATTTTTCAATCTCTGTTTAATTCTCACAACAATTCAAGATAGATACTGCTAGCATTCCCATTTAGAAGTGGGAAAACTGAGGCTCAAAGGTTTGTTTAGTGTGTCTGTGTTGATATGAGTGGTAAGAGACAGAGAAACAGCAGAAACTCAGCCAGTCTGGGTGAGGAATCTGCTCTTAATCCCTGTGTTGCAAGGCAGCAGGGTTGTGTCTTGAGGCTCCTTTATAATTTTTATTTTTTTAATTGAAGTTATAGTCAATTTAGTGATTCAGTTAACAAGTGATTGAGTTGATTTCAAATTCAGTGATTCATGTATATATATATGCATGTGTGCTAAGTTGCTTCAGCTGTGTCCAACTCTGCGTGACCCTATGGACTGTAGCCCGCCAGGCTCCTCTGTTCATGGGGTTCTTCAGGCAAGAATATTAGAGTGGGTTGCCATACCCTCCTCCAGTTGATCTTCCCGACCCAGGGATTGAACCTGCATCTCTTATATCTCCTGTTTTTGCAGGCAGGTTCTTTACCACTAGCACTACCTGGGAAGCCCAATTATTAACCAGGCATCTTGTGAAAGACCTGAATTCCAGTCTCAGCAGAGCTTCCCCAGGATCCTTAAGATAGAGGTGGGATCCCCAAGGCTGTTCAGGGTCCATCCCTGTGCACCCACACTCCTTGTTCAGAGGCTCACCAGTCATACCAAGGCAGCACTGCTGGCTTGGTTCTAGGCAGCAATTTAATTGGAAATAGAGATGTTCATTGACTTTAGTTCAGATCATTCCTGAGGGCTACAAAACATGGCCCAAATATAAGCTGGGCCCTCCTGATTAAACTTGGCCTAGACAGAACAAGAGCTCATGATTTCTGTAATTTCCTCCACTGGCTTCCTTCTGTTTACATCCTCACACCAGCCAGAAACCAGCATAATGACTGGCTCCACCTGTAGTCTGGTCTTCCTCTCCCAAACACAAAGGTGCTCTGGCTGGCGGTGGGGGCTGATATGGGGAGGCCTCCCTTCCACACGGCCCATATTCTGGAGGAGTATTGGAGTAGAAGGATGCACTGGAGGTGTTCTGCAGAGCTGGGACTGAGGACCAGTAAGTGGGGAACAGGAAAGACAGAGGAAGAAGAGAGCAGATGAATGGCCTTCCAGAAGAAACAATCAGATTTATGGTTTGCAATCTCCAGGTCACCCAGACCCCATACACCTTTCACCTATTCCTGACATGGCCTGTGACACATTACTGCCTGAAATCTAAGGCCTACCAGTGAACCTTCCCTATGTGATGGATGCTTAGTTTTTCTTACTAAAGTCAGGTTATTCAGGTAAACTCAATAAAAAACCTAAACATCCAGAGAATGGACAAAGTACATATACACAATGGCATTTACTCTGCCACTAAAAAGAATGGAGTAAGGTGATACAGACTGAAGTAAGTCAGAAAGAAAAAAGCAAATATTGTGTATTAATGCATATCTGTGGAATCTAGAAAAATGGTACAGATGAACCTATTTTCAGGGCGGGAATACAGATGCAGAGGTAGAGTACAGACATGTGGACATGGGGATGGGAAGGAGAGGGTGGGATGAACTGGAAGATTGGAAATGACATATATATATCCTACCATGTGTGAAATAGATAGCTAGTGGGGAGCTGCTGCATAGCACAGGGAGCTCAGCTCAGTGCTCTCTGGTGACTTAGAGGGTGGGGCAGGCAGTGGGAAGAGGAGGGGATATAGGTATACACAGAGCTGATTCACTTCATGCTACAGAAGACTGACACAACAATGTAAAGCAATTCAGTTCAGTTCAGTCGCTCAGTCGTGTCTGACTCTTTGCAACCCCATGGATTGCAGCACACCAGGCCTTGCTGTCCATCACCAACTCCTGGAGTTTACCCAAATGCATGGCCATTGAGTTGGTGATGCCATCCAACCATCTCAGCCTCTGTTGTCCCCTTCTTCTCCTGCCTTCAATCTTTTCCAACATCAGGGTCTTTTCAAATGAGTCAGTTCTTCACATCAGTTTACCAAAGTATTGGACTTTCAGCTTCAAAATCAGTCCTTCCAATGAACACTCAGGACTGATCTCCTTTAGGATGGACTCGTTGGGTCTCCTTTCAGTCCAAGGGACTCTCAAGAGTTTTTTCCAACACGACACAGTTCAAAAGCATCAATTCTTCAGCGCTCAGCTTTCTTCACAGTCCAACTCTCACATCCATACATGACTACTGGAAAAACCATAGCCTTGACTAGATGGACCTTTGTTGGCAAAATAATGTCTCTGCATTTTAATATGCTGTTTCAGTTCCATTCATTCGCTCGGTTGTATCTGACTCTTTGTGATCCCATGAACGGCAGCATGCCAGGCCTGCCTATTCATCACCAACTCCTGGAGTCCATCCAAACCCAAGTGCACTGAGTTGGTGATGCCATCCAGCCATCTCATCCTCTGTCATTCCCTTCTCTTCCTGTCCCCAACCCCTCCCAGCATCAGAGTCTTTTCCAATGAGTCAATTCTTCGCATGAGGTGGCCAAAATATTGGAGTTTCAGCTTCAACATCAGTCCTTCCAATGAACACCCAGGACTAGTCTCCTTTAGGATGGACTGGTAGGATCTCCTTGCAGTCCAAGGGACTTTCAAGAGTCTTCTCCAGCACCACAGTTCAAAAGCATCATTCTTCAGCATTCAGCTTTCTTCACAGTCCAACTCTCACATCCATACATGACCACTGGAAAAACCATAGCCTTGACTACACGGACCTTTGTTAGCAAAGTAATGTCTCTGCTTTTGAATATATATCTAGATTGGTCATAACTTTCCTTCCAAGGAGTAAGCATCATTTAATTTCATTGCAACAGTCACCATATGCAGTGATTTTGGAGCCCCCTAAAAATGAAGTCAGACACTTTCCACTGTTTCCCCATCTATTTCCCATGAAGTGATGGGACCAGATGCCATGATCTTTGTTTTCTGAATGTTGAGCTTTAAGTCAACTTTTTCACTCTCCTCCTTCACTTTCATCAAGAGGCTTTTTAGTTCTTCTTTGCTTTCAGCCATAAAGGTCATGTCATCTATGTATTTGAGGTTATTGATATTTCTCCCAGAAATCTTGATTCCAACTTGTGCTTCATTCAGCCCAGCGTTTCTCATGATGTACTCTGCATATAAGTTAAATAAGCAAGGTGACAATATACATCCTTAACATACTCCTTTTCCTATTTGGAACCAGTCTGTTCCATGTCCAGTTCTAACTGTTGCTTCCTGACCTGCATACAGATTTCTCAAGAGGCAGGTCAGGTGGTCTGGTATTCCCATCTCTTTCAGAATTTTCCACAGTTTGTTGTGATCCACACAGTCAAAGGCTTTGGCATAGTCAATAAAGCAGAAAAAGATGTTTTTCTGGAACTCTCTTGCTTTTTCCATGATCTGGCGGATGTTGGCAATTTGATCTCTGGTTCCTCTGCCTTTTCTAAAATCAGCATGAATATCTGGAAGTTCATGGTTCACGTATTGCTGAAGCATGGCTTGGAGAATTTTGAGCATTACTTTACTAGCATGTGAGATGAGTGCAGTTGTGTGGTAGTTTGAGGATCCTTTATTGTTGCCTTTCTTTGGGATTGGAATGAAAACTGACCTTTTCCAGTCCTGTGGCCATTGCTGAGTTTTCCAAATTTGCTGGCATATTGAGTCTAGCACTTTCACAGCATCATCTTTCAGGATTTGAAATAGCTCAACTGGAATTCCATCACCTCCATTAGCTTTGTTCGTAGTGATGCTTTCTAAGGCCCACTTGACTTCCCATTCCAGGATGTCTGGCTCTAGGTGAGTGATCACACCATCATGATTATCTGGGTTGTGGAGATCTTTTTGTACAGTTCTGTGAATTCTTGCCACCTCTTCTTAATATCTTCTGCTTCTGTTAGGTCCCTACAATTTCTGTCCTTTATTGAGCCCATCTTTGCATGAAATATTCCCTTGGTATCTCTAATTTTCTTGAAGAGATCTCTAGTCTTTGCCATTCTATTGTTTTCTTCTATTTCTTTGCACTGATCACTGAGGAAGGCTTTCTTATCTCTCCTTGTTATTCTTTGGAACTCTGCATTCAAATGGGTATATCTTTCCTTTTCTCCTTTGCTTTTGGCTTCTCTTCTTTTCACAGATATTTTTAAGGCCTCCTCAGACAGCCATTTTGCTTTTTTGCCTTTCTTTTTCTTGGGAATAGTCTTGCTCCCTGTCTTCTGTATAATGTCACAAACCTCCGTCCATAGTTCATCAGGCGCTCTGTCTATCAGATCTAGTCCCTTAAATCTATTTCTCACTTCCACTGTATAATTGTTAGGGATTTGATTTAGGTCATATCTGAATGGTCTAGTGGTTTTCCCTACTTTCTTCAATGTCAGTCTGAATTTGGCAATAAGGAGTTCTTGATCTGAGCCACAGTCAGTTCCTGGTCTTGTTTTTGCTGACTGTATAGAGCTTCTCCATCTTTGGCTGCAAAGAATATAATCAATCTGATTTAGGTGTTGGTCATCTGTTGTTGTCCATGTGTAGAGTCTTCTCTTGTGTTGTTGGAAGAGGGTGTTTTTACCAGTGTGTTCTCTCAGCAAAAGTCTATTAGCCTTTGCCCTGCTTCATTCTGTACTCCAAGGCCAAATTTGCCTGTTACTCCAAGTGTTTCTTGACTTCTTACTTTTGCATTCCACTTCCCTATAATGAAATGGACATATTTTTTGGGTGTTAGTTCTAGAAGGTCTTGTAGGACTTCATAGAACTTTTCAGCTTCCGCTTCTTCAGCATTACTGGTCGGGGCATAGACTTGAATTACCATGATATTGAATGGTAAAGCAATTACATTCTGATAAAAAAAAAAAAAATCACAGTTTGGGGGAGGAAGTAGTGATATGAGTTTGGACAAATGCATACATATATGTTAACCAGCACCACAGTCAAGATCTAAAACATTTCTGCCACTTTTTTTAATCCACCCTTCTTCGAACTGCAGTTCCTGAAAACCGCTGATCTAATTTCTGTCTCTGTAATTTTGCCTTTTCCAGGATGTCGTATAAATGAAATTATATAGTATTCATCCTGTTGAATCTGACTTCTTTTACTTAGCAGAATGCATTTGTGTTTCATCCACATTATTGTGCGAATCAATAGTTCCTTCATTTTTAACTAGTTTTCAGTTGTGTGGATATACCACAATTTATCCACTCACAAGCTGATAGACGTCAGGCTATTTCCAGTTTGAGGCATTATGAAAAAAGTCACTGCAACCATTCACATACTGATTTTTGTGGAAGCATAGGGTTTTACTTCTCAGGTTCATGTCTAGGGTATTTGCTGGGTTATATGGTAAGTGTATGTTTAACTTTGGGATTCCCAGGTGGCTCAGTGGTAAAGAATACTCCTGCCGATACGGGAGATATAGGTTTGATCCCTGGGTCAGGAAAAATCCCCTGGAGGAGGAAATGCCAACCCACTCCAGTATTCTTGCTGGGAAAATCTCGTGGACAGAGGAGCCTGGCAGACTACAGACATAGAGTTTCGCAAAGAGTCAGACACTACTGAGTGACTGAGCACACATATGCACATGTTTAGCTTAGAAATTGGCAAACTATTTTCCAAAATGGCTGTATCATTTTCCAATCCCATCAGCAAGGCTGTGAGAGCTTCAGTTCTCTGCATCTTTAACTGTTAATAATGTTTGCTTTTTTGGTTTGGTTTTGTGTGTTTGTTTTGAGTTTTATCTATTCTGATCAAGGTGTTTCAGTATCTCATTGAGATTTCTATTTGCATTCCTAGAGTGCCTGATGAACTATGGAATGAGGTTCGTAGCATTGTACAGGAGACAGGGATCAAGACCATCCCATGGAAAAGAAATGCAAAAAAAGCAAAATGGCTGTCTGGGGAGGCCTTACAAACAGCTGTGAAAAAAAGAGAGGTGAAAAGCAAAGGAGAAAAGGAAAGATATAAGCATCTGAATGCAGAGTTCCAAAGAATAGCAAGAAGAGATAAGAAAGCCTTCTTCAGCAATCAATGCAAAGAAATAGAGGAAAAGAACAGAATGGGAAAGGCTAGAGATCTCTTCAAGAAAATTAGAGATACCAAGGGAACATTTCATGCAAAGATGGGCTCAATAAAGGATAGAAATGGTACGGACCTAGCAGAAGCAGAAGATATTAAGAAGAGGAGGCAAGAATACACAGAAAAACTGTACAAAAAATATCTTCACGACCCGGATAATCACGATGGTGTGATCACTCATCTAGAGCCAGACATCCTGGAATGGGAAGTCAAGTGGGCCTTAGAAAGCATCACTACGAACAAAGCTAGTGGAGGTGATGGAATTCTGATTGAGCTCGTTCAAATCCTGAAAGATGATGCTGTGAAAGTGCTGCACTCCATATGCCAGCAAATTTGGAAAACTCAGCTATGGCCACAGGACTGGAAAAGGTCAGTTTTCATTCCAATTCCAAAGAAAGGCAATGCCAAAGAATGCTCAAACTACCACACAATTGCACTCATCTTACTTGCTAGTAAAGTAATGCTCAAAATTCTCCAAGCCATGCTTCAGCAATACGTGAACCATGAACTTCCAGATGTTCCAGCTGGTTTTAGAAAAGGCAGAGGAACCAGAGATCAAATTGCCAACATCTGCTGGATCATGGAAAAAGCAAGAGAGTTCCAGAAAAACATCTACTTCTGCTTTATTGACTATGCCAAAGCCTTTGACTGTGTGGATCACAATAAACCGGAAAATTCTGAAAGAGATGGGAATACCAGACCACCTGACCTGCCTCTTGAGAAATCTGTATGCAGGTCAGGAAGCAACAGTTAGAACTGGACATGGAACAACAGACTGGTTCCAAATAGGAAAAGGAGTATGTCAGTTGTCACCCTGCTTATTTAACTTATATGCAGAGTACATCGTGAGAAACGCTGGACTGGAAGAAACGCAAGCTGGAATCAAGATTGCCGGGAGAAATCTCAATCACCTGAGATATGCAGATGACACCACCCTTATGGAAGTAAGTGAAGAGGAACTAAAAAGCCTCTTGATGAAAGTGAAAGAGCAGAGAGAAAAAGTTGGCTTAAAGCTCAACACTCAGAAAACGAAGATCATGGCATCCGATCCCATCACTTCATGGGAAATAGATGGGGAAACAGTGGAAACAGTGTCAGAATTTCATTTTTTGGGCTTCCAAATCACTGCAGACGGTGACTGCAGCCATGAAATTAAAAGATGCTTACTCTCTGGAAGAAAAGTTATAACCAACCTACTCTGGAAGAAAAGTTATCACCAACCTAGATAGCATATTCAAAAGCAGAGACATTGCTTTGCCGACTAAGGTCCGTCTAGTCAAGGTTTTTCCAGTGGTCACGTATGGATGTGAGAGTTGGACTGTGAAGAAGGCTGAGCGCTGAAGAATTGATGCTTTTGAACTGTGGTATTGGAGAAGACTCTTGAGAGTCCCTTGGAATGCAAGGAGATCCAACCAGTCCATTCCAAAGGAGATCAGCCCTGGATTTCTTTGGAAGGTATGATGCTGAAGCTGAAACTCCAGTACTTTGGCCACCTCATTCGAAGAGTTGACTCACTGGAAAAGACTTTGATGCTGGGAGGGATTGGGGGCAGGAGGAGAAGGGGATGACAGAGGATGAGATGGCTGGATGGCATCACTGACTTGGTGGATGTGAATCTGAGTGAACTCCAGGAGTTGGTGATGGACAGGGAGGCCTGGCGTGCTGCAATTCATGGGGTCACAAAGAGTCGGACACAACTGAGCGACTGAACTGAAGATTTATGATATTGAACACCTTTTCATGTGCTTCTTTATATCTTATTTTATGATGTGTTTGCTCAAATATTTTGCCTACTTTTAAAATTCTTTTTATTGTTTTGAGAGTCCTTTCATATATATATATATAACTAAAGAACATTTGTTTTTCACTAAGGCTTTATCTGAAGGACATAACTAAACTGTGCCAGCACCTTCACCTCAATTTGAAGAAGGGTTAGTACAGTGAATATTATAAAGCAAGTATGAACAGTTTGAGGGACTGGAAGCAACATTAACTGACAAAAACCAATTTCCATCTAAATCATCATAAAAATGTTTAGGTAAAAAGAAGGGGGGAAGGGGGCAAAAATGGTTTCAGATTGAACAAGATCATCACGTTTTATCTAATAAATTCAATCCTAGCTAAGGTTTACCAACACTTAAACAGGATTGCTTGTGTGCTAAGTCGCTTCAGTTGTGTCCAACTCGTTCTGACCCTCCAGGCTGTAGCCCTCCTGGCTATCCTGTCCATGGGATTTTCCAGGCAAGAATACTGGAGTGGGTTGCCATGCCCTCCTCCAGGGAAGTCTTCCTAACCAAGGATTGAACCCATGTCTCTTGTGTCTCCTGCATTGTCTGGCAGGATCTTTACCACTAGCGCCACCTGGGAAGCCCTAGGAAACAGGATTACTGTAATACAAAACTTCCACTACAGCACGCTGCACACACCTGTGTTCCAAGCCCACCCCCATCCCCCAACGCTTCCATACTCAAACTATTTCCCAGCCTGTTTGGCCTGTCCACAAAGGGGCAGGTAGATCTCTTTGATCCAGTCTTTGTTATAAGGCTGGTATGTCTGGGTATCAGCTCAGTAAGTAAGACAGCTGAGGTCTGCCAGGTCATCAAGAAAATCAAACAACTGACTGATATCATGTGGGATAGAGGGGCTGTTTCAGATGCTCTTCATATATTTTACAAACACCTTCCAGGCACTTATTCAGATTCATAGCCAGCGGAAGTTCTGCCTTCTGGCCTCTTGGTAGGCTGTACCCACACAATGGCATGAAACATCACGTCAAAGTCACCTGCTGTCGCCACACAGGAGCTTATCTGCAGCACCACCCACAGCCAACCCCCCGAGAGTTCTTTACAGAGCCTAGATATAGGGCTTTTATCAGATACATATTTTGTAAATAATTTCATGACTGATTTTTTAAAATACAGTGTTTTCCCTTCTCTCTCTAGTCTAATACTATTACCACTTCCCACCATTAGCCAGATGACTGGATTATAAAACATAAAGAAAACATTTATCACCATTTTATGGAAGAGAAAAACCGAGGCACAGATTTTTTAACACACGTGCTTCTTCCACTGTAATGGACAGTTGGAGCCAGGTGTGAGATTTGATGACTAAGAAGAAAGTCTTAGAAGGTTTTTGAAACCATCATTCCCTTTAAAGGGCTGCCCTTCTTTTAAGTAGGATCCAGTTAGCTTACTTCAGGGAGAAGGAAACAGGTATTTGTTAAAAATCTATGATGCACCCGTGAATGATTTAGGTCAGATGCCAGTAAACCACAGCCAATGACCCAAATCTGGTCCTTTTTTTTTTTTTTTATAGCCTGTAAACTAAAGGTTTTTGTTTTTGTTTTTCCTCCCACAAATGAATATTTGCAACTAGTTTGATGACAGAAAAAGCTAACTTTGAACCCCAAATGAGGGAAATGCAATCCCTCCCCACCCCAATTCCATTTTATTAGTTGACATGTATTAAAAAAAAAAAAAAAACAAAACTGGGGCTTCCCAGGTGGCGTTTGTGGTAAAGAAACTGCCTGCCAATGCAGAATACATAAGAGATGAGGGTTTGATCCCTGGGTTGGGAATATCCTCTGAAGGAGGGCATGGCAACCCACTCCAGTATTCTTGCCTGGAGAATCACCATGGACAGAGGAGCCTGGTGGGCTGTAGTCTATAGAGCCACAAAAAGTCAGACACGACTGAAGCGACTTAGCAGGCACACATGCATATTGTAAAAAGCTATATTCAAAATTTGCTATGAGAGGGATAACTAGTGCTCTCACCACATACACATACACAAATTATACAAGGTTATGGACATGTTAATTAGCTTGATTGTGGTAATGATTCTTTAATGTGTACATATACCAAAACATTACTTGCTTTGCTTTACATATACACAATTTTTATTTGTCAATTATGCCTTACTAAAGTTGGAAATACTGACCTCAATTTTTATTAATTTAATTATACAGTATTAATTATTATTATCATATTTTAAAGTTTGTCAACAACAAATTTGAAGAAATTTATTTTCTCTCTTCTTGTGTAAGAACCTACATAATATCCTCAATTTTATCTCTTTGCCTGCAAGGCTTCAAATATTTGGCATTTCCCTGGTGGCTCAGATGGTAAAGAATCTGCCTGCAGTGCAGGAGAGCAAGGTTCAGTCCCTGGGTTAGGAAGATCTCCCATAGCAAGGAGTGGAAACCCACACCAATATGATTACCTGGAGAAGTCCATGGACAGAGAAGCCACAACGTTCTCAATCTTATCTCTTTGTCTGCAGAACCTCAAATATTTACTATCTGGCCATTTACAGAAAACATATGCCAACCTCTGATTTAAGTAGTGATAAGTTATCTTTTCTTTAACCATTACAAATGTGGCAACCTATTGAGTTGGCCAAAAATTTTGATTGGGTTTGCCTATACTATCTTATATCAATACCCAAATGGACTTTTTGAACAAAATGATATTTTTACAGATGAGAAAAGTGAAGACCTCTGAAAAAAATAAGTGACTTGCTTAAAGTCACCCAGCTAACGGCAATGAAACAGTGATACATGTCTTATTTCAAAACCTGGTGTTCTTTCCAGAAGCAAATTTGTAGCAGCAATTTAGCAGAAAATGAAAAAGAACAAAAAACAATTTCTGGCAGTAAGTGGTGAGCAGGGGTATAGTTCTTGGATCAAGACACACCTGCCCCAGGTTCCTGAACCTGCTGTTGGCCAAGCCACAGGCTTGTCCACTGGGACAAGGAACCCATCAGAATGACCTCAAGACCCTGTGGGATTCTCAAGTCATGCCAGGGAAATTCTATTTTCTTCACTCCACTTCACTTGCTGAAGTGTACGTAAAAATTTTAAAGCCTTTCAGTGACAAGGTTTTACACCAAAACAAAGCATGTTAGGTAAAGCCTAGAGAAGCTGATAAGCTCATGGATGTGGAACTGGACATGATGAGTTCATCTCCTATAAATAGAGGCAACTTGGTTTTTTAAAAATTTTTTTTAAACAGGCTATATTGGGATCCACTCTTAGATCTTCCATGAGTATTAAATGAGTTAGTATTTGCAACATGATTAATGCATCACCTGACAAGGAGCAAGCGGTATATCAGTGTATATTAAAAATAAAATAAAAGTTTGAATAATCAGGAAATCAGATCTCTGGGAAAAGATTTCAAAAAAGAATAAACACACACACATATATATGTATAAATATATGTATATATATGTGTGTGTGTGTATTGGAAACAGTGTCAGACTTTATTTTGGGGGGCTCCAAAATCACTGCAGATGATGATTGCAGCCATGAAATTAAAAAACACTTACTCTTTGGAAGGAAAGTTATGACCGACCTAGATAGTATATTCAAAAGCAGAGATACTACTTTGCTAACAAAGGTCCGTGTAGTCAAGGCTCTAGTTTTTCCAGTGGTCATGTATGGATGTGAGAGTTAGACTGTGAAGAAAGCTGAGAGCTGAAGAATGATGCTTTTGAACTGTGGTGTTGGAGAAGACTCTTGAGAGTCCCTTGGACCGCAAGGAGATCCAACCAGTCCATCCTAAAGGTGACTAGTCCTGGGTGTTCATTGGAAGGACTGATGTTGAAGCTGAAAGTCCAATATTTTGGCCACTTCATGCAAGGAATTGACTCATTGGAAAAGACCCAGATGCTGGGAGGGATTGGGGGCAGGAGGAGAAGGGGACAACAGAGGATGAGATGGCTGGATGGCATCACCGACTCTATGCACATGAGTTTCAGTGAACTCCGGGAGTTGGTGATGGATAGGGAGGCCTGGCACGCTGTGATTCATGGAGTCGCAAAGAGTCGGACATGACTGAGTGACTGAACTGAACTGATTGTTATTATTTAGTTGCTTTTTCAAGTCCAACTCTTTTGTGACCCTATGGACTGTAGCCCACCAGTCTCCTCCTTTCCATGAGATTTTCCAGGCAAGAATACTGGAGTAGGTTGCCATTTCCTTCTCTAGAGAATCTTCCTGATCTAGGGATCGAACTCGAGTCTTTTGCATTGGTAAGTGGGTTCTTTACCACTGAGGCACCAGGGAAGCCCCTATGTATATGTATATATTTGTGTAACCAATTAACTTTGCTGTACACCCCAAACTAACACAATACTGTAAATCAATTACACTTCAATTAGAAAAACAGAATAAAAGAAGGAAATCAAATCTCCAGGAAACATGCGTCTTCACTTTCTGCTAGAGGGTTTTCCTGTATGAAAATGGGATCTGCAAGATAGAGGCAGAGGAAAAGAAACTGATAGCAACTGTACTGCTTCAAATCCCCAAAGTTCTCTGGGGAAACAGAGAAGCAAAAGGAGAATTTATCCTCCCACCTTCAGCTGACAACTCTCCAGCTATCCAGTCCAGAATGGCCTTCGTGCCCTTTGATGTCAGAAGAATCAGTTTCCACATCTCTCCAGTTTCAAAAAGACTACTCCCAAGAGTGTTCCGTGCTGATAATATAACTAAGATTTACTCTCCACCCTTCCTCTGTCTCTCTCTCACACACAGACATGTATACACACACACACATAAACACACACACATACACATACACATACTGGGTTCTCAGAACTGGGAAAGGTGTGAGGCAGACAGACACTCTCATGTACTGTTGGTGGTTGATGCTGCTGCTGCTGCTGCTGCTAAGTCCCTTCAGTCGTGTCTGACTCTGTGTGACCCCATAGACAGCAACCACCAGGCTCCCCCATCCCTGGGATTCTCCAGGCAAGAACAATGGAGTGGGTTGCCATTCCCTTCTCCAATGCATAAAAGTGAAAAGTCAAAGTGAAGTCGCTCAGTCATGTCCAACTCTTAGCGACCCCATGGACTGCAGCGTACAAGGCTCCTCTGTCCACGGGATTTTCCAGGCAAGAGTACTGGAGTGGGGTGCCATTGCCTTCTCCAACTGTTGGTGGTTAGGTAAAACAATTTAGAAATTTCTATCAAGACTTCAAATACACTCTTAATCAGGATCTCCACTTCCAAAAAATTGAGCCAAAAAGGCTGTGTGAAGCAGAGTGGAGGGTGGGAGCTGTAGGATTTAAGAAAGAGTTTAGTCTGCTATACTGATACACATGCTCAAGTTGCCTGGGAGGGGTGTGGGTGTGTGGAGCCTGCAGGCAGTTTGTGGTTATGTCGAGGATCCTTCATGGGCATAGCTGGCTGCACCATGGCCTGAGATAAGATAGCAGTGATGCAGTGTGAGATGCTGCAGAGCGTGGGTGGCAGGTGGTACCTGACCAGGCCAGCACAGTGACCTATGCTGTGACCGCTTGCTGGCCACAGGGCAGCCTCCTGGAGTCAGGGCCAGTCTGGAAGCTGGGAGTCGGGCTGACTCTGTCCTGGCCCAGACATCATTTGACAGGCTCTGCAGCCTTCCCACTCGCTGGCAGGTCAGCTCTGAAGCTTGGCTGGCTCCATGACTTCCACCGTTCCACTTATCACAGTGTGTTTTGAGGACCTAATACATGAGGTGGCTTGTGAGCTTAGTTGTTTCCAACTCTTTGTGATCGCATGAACTGTAGCCCACCAGCCTCCTCTGTCCACAGGAATTCCCAGGCAAGAATATTGGAGTGGGTTGCAATTTCCTCCTCCAGGGGATTTTCTTGACCCAAGGATCAAACCCTCGTCTTCTGTGTCTCCTGCATTGCAGGCATATTCTTCACTGCTTGAGCCATCGGGGAAGCCCCCTACTACATGAGAGATGATCTTAAAAGTAAGATTTCTGTATGAATATTATGGGTTATCACCCACAGGATTTGAGTCTTTTAATCTTCTTAGGTTAAATTCTCAAATGTCCTAGGGTGTCTCTAATTTTTTGGTCAGAATTCAAGATAATTCATCTTAAATCATTTTAATTTAAACAAATAAGTAATTGAAAGCTCCATTTTTAAGGAGGACTGCTGAAATAAAATAGAGAACTCCAAGACCATATGTTAATATTCAGAGACACACTAGGGAAGTGTTTAGAATATTCACTTTTAACACCAAAAGGACATTCATTTACTTAACAAATAAGAGACACTTAAATCAATGAAAATTACCTCACTAAGGCTCACAGAGTCCAGCTAGGTAAACTCTTATTCTTATCTTCTGGGGTGAGGGAACTGAGGCCAATCAACTTGCCTAAGGCTAGGCAATAGAAGTGGCAGAGCCAGGATTTGAACTCAGGTCACCCCAGCATCAGTCAGCTTGCTTACCTGCCCACTGTGGCAGCCAGTCACTGGGCTCAGCCTGGCACCTCAGCATGCTGTGAATTCTCAGCTGTGCAAATGTTCCCAATCACACATGAGGACATTTAATCTCTTTTGTGATCTACGGAGCCGCTTGGGAAATGGAAGCAGAATTACGGAGATGAGTCATTCTATGTCACCAGACAAACTGTAATGGAGTTTTTATTACTATTTTATTATTTATGTATTTGTCAAAAAAAAGTCAGTGGGAAGAGTAAGGCAGCAGAGCCCCCTGATGGTTGTTTCCTCATCTGGATCTTCGTGTGTGTGTGTGTGTGTGTGTATGTGCACGTGCCCAGCAGTGTGTTGTGAACATGTGTGTTTGTGCACTGGTTTCCCATTCTCTTACAGACACTCATGCTCTCTGAGAGTAGGAGTTGGACATGGTTTGTGTAGAATTATATTTTAGGAGTCTAGAGTCTTTATTTGTGGTGTGTGTACGTTAGTGTGTGTGTGAGAGAAATAAGACATTGTGTGTGATATTGAGAATGTGCCGACTGAAATAACTCTTCTGTAACCCCTGAGACTCTCAGCTTCTTCATCCTACCCTTTACATTCTTCCCCCACCTTTTTTTTTTTTTTTTTTTGAGATCTTAGTTCCCCAACCTGGGATCTAACCCAGGCCCTCGGCAATGAAAGCTTAGAATTCTAACCACTGGGCCACCAGGAAGTCTTCCTTTACAGTCTTTCCTTTACCAAAGGAAATGCACAATGACCTGGACCTCTCTTTATTCCTTAGATTCCAAAACAGGTGTCTAGTTTTGACCTTAGCCAAGGACCTCTCTGGTGCCCAAACACCCTGCCTCCAAGGTCCCTCTCCCTACCCGGTTCAAGGCTGATGACAGGGCGTCCCCCCAATGCTTGGTTGTTGAGGAAATTAATAAGTATCTCTCAGGGAATCTCTCTGATTGAGGTATGTAGCATACATAGCTTCAGAGAACTCAATGGCTCTCAGACTCATGCAGCTCAAGCTCTTCTTCTGACATGATGGGTTCCTAAGTTTGAAAATATAAACTTTGATCTCTGTCTTGCTCCCATCTGAGAGAAGAAGACTAGGGTATTTCTGGATTTTGGGTTGGCCCCCATTTTATCATCTTCTTGCCCCTTCTCTAAAGGTGGTAGGGTCATTTCTGGAAGCCTTTCCTTGGTTTAGCATCATGGTATTACATGTAGTGGTATTACATCATGTATTACAAGTAGATTGGAGGTTCAAAGCGGTGATGCCAAGGGGTATAAGACACGGTCCCTACCCTATGGGGTCAAAAAGAAGAGGTAGCAATTAGGCAAAGTCCAATAAAAATATAAGGTACTGAGTAGTTTTATTTTGGGACATATTTGCCCTCTAGAATGCAAGGTCCCATTAGTATTTATTTCTGCTACATCCTCAGTACTGTAATTGGATTACAATAGGTACTAAGTAAATATTCAAAGAAAAAAAGAAAAGAATGAACCTAGAAACACCACACCTCAGTTACACTGATCCCATTAAAATTCAACTATCATATGTTGAGAACTTACTACAAGTTAAATATTATATTGGGGAAGTTTCCAAATTCAGAGCTCCTTTGAGCACATTGCCTAGCTTTTCTTCCCATTTCACCCATTTATTTTGTCTTTATCTCTTTTGTGCTGCTTCACCCTCTCCCTACTTTCTCTCCTTAGGAGATGGCCCTCTCTCAGCCCTGTGGGCTCTACACTCAATTTTCTGGACCATCCAGAAAGGTCACTGCCTCTTAGCCCCAGATTCTAAATAGACATGCTAAGCCCAATGCTGCTTGACAGTAAGGGCCAAACAAATGTGAGTGGAACATAGCTCTATTGCTTTCCCCTTACCAAAAATGCATTAATAAAGTTAATTAGCATTGACCTGAAAAAAAAAAAAAATCTGAACAATAACCTTCTGGCATTAGGATCAAATGCAATGAAGCACAAGCAATAAAAACTCCATTACTGCTCCCCTCTGAGCAACTGTCACTGATCCTTGGGCCGAGAGGGAGGGGGCAGGCTCACATCTATCCAGGGATCTGCCTGTCTCCTCTAAGCCTCTCTGTGAGACTCTGAGCTCCAGCTGGTGTGTCAAAATGCAGGCAGGTGTGAAGGTGAGCCAAGCTGGGCCCTGGGTAGGATTGTTGTTGTTGTTCAGTCGCTAAGTCATGTCAGACTCTTTTGTGACCCCAGGGCCTGTAGCCCGCCAGGCTTCTCTGTCCATGGAATTTCCCAGGCAAGAATACTGGAGTGGGTTGCTATTTCCTTCTCCAGGGGATCTTCCCAACCCAGGGATAGAATCCCTGTCTCTTGCTCGGCAGGTGAATTCTTTACCATTAGTGCCACCTGGGAAGCCCTATAATTAATATAGAAAATATAAGACACACAGAAGTCTAGAGCTAACACAGGCTTGGCTTGGGCTATAGTCAATATATAAAAGGTCCAGAGTATGGGGAAGGCAGCAGGCCATCAAGGACGGCAGCCACCGCTCTACTAGTTGAGGCTGGGCGTTGGCAGAATCTTCAGGGAGTTGAATAAGCAGGTGCCCAGGACCCTTGCCAGATACAGCAGAAACCTGGCCCAGGGGAATAAGGGTAATTCTAGACTGCATCGTCTGGCAGGCCAAGCTGACTAACTCATTGTTTCCTCTAATCAGAGTTGGTTTGGAAATTGGGCCAGGATATGTCTGTTATCGACTCTCTGCCCTCCACTGCCCTCACTTGACAGTTCCAGTGATCTCATTTTATCACTGAATTTCTATACTATGCCAGGCATTGAGGATCTGGGATGTGGAGACACAAACATAACACCCACTACTCATCTTCTCGCAGAAGGCAATGGCACCCCACTCCAGTACTCTTGCCTAGAAAATCCCATGGACGGGGGAGCCTGGTAGGCTTCAGTCCATGGGGTCTCGAACAGTCGGACACGACTGAGCGACTTCACTTTCACTTTTCACTTTCATGCATTGGAGAAGGAAATGGCAACCCACTCCAGTGTTCTTGCCTGGAGAATCCCAGGGACGGGGGAGCCTGGTGGGCTGCCATCTCTGGGGTCACACAGAGTTGGACACGACTGAAGTGACTTAGCAGCAGCACTCGTCTTTTAGTGGTCCTCAATCTAGTGGGATTTAGTCAAGAACCCACTGGATTTCTGTCCCCTGTTTGTACTTCCCTCTGCCCTTATTCTTCATGAAACTATGACATATCGGAGGGAGCATTCCATGTTGATATTGGGCTACCTGAATCTCTCCAATCCATCATTCCATTCCCAAGGGCATGACTGGGAGTCGGAATGGAGGTGCTGCTGGATCAAATCCCATTCATGCCCCTCAGTTATATATACCATGTGGGGTGCCCATGGCTCATGGGGTCCTGCATTAGCCCACAGACTCAGAAAAGTAACAAGAGCTGATGCACTTGCCCTTTTGGAATAGGTCCAGGAGGTCACTCTTTCTCAGAAGTTGCCTCAAACTCTAGAAGATTTGCTCAGGTGGAAGGAGGGCATGAGGAGTATGAAGGAATACAGTCAGAGAAAGTGTCTTCTCTATGAAGCTCTTGAAAAAAAAAATACATATATTGGTCCAGAAGTCACTGTAGGGAGATACTCAGAAATGACAGGAAAGATGAAGAGTTAAAAGAAGGAGAAAGACATGCAGGGTATCTTTGATGTGGGGAGAGAGTGGGAACTTCCTGAGAACACAAGCAAATCCTTAAAATATTTAAAATAGAAATATAGTAAGTGCCTTACATACGAATGGGTTCTATTCCAAGAGCAAGATCCTAAGCCTAATTATTTGTTAGCCTGGGTACCCAACTAACACAACTGCCTATTTAGTACTATACTCTAACAAGTTTATGCTTTATACACAAATAATACATAACAAACACTAAAAATAAAGAAATCTTACAGTATGGCACTTGAAATGTACAGTACAGTAGTCCAGTACAACAGCTGGCATACAGGGGCTGGCATCGAGTGAACAGGCAAGAAGAGTTACTGACTGGAGAAGGGAGAGGACATGGGAGATGGTAGAGCTGAAGGTTCATCAGCAATAGGAGATGGAGGGCAAGCTGCGATTTTTCTCACACCTGATGTTGATGGAACACAGTTTCACATCTTTGAAAGTTCACAACCAGAAGATTCGTATGTGGGGGCTTACTGTATTTTGCTTTTGAACTAATATTCAGTGCCACCAAAATGAAATCTGAATACCCACAAATGCACCTTTGGAATGTGTCAACCAACAGTATGAGAAAGAGAGCTGTAAGATCTTGGGAAACCTATTGCCTCCTTGTCTGCATCCATCTATGGTCTCAGATCTGATCTGCCTCATTTGCAAGTAGCCACCTAAGTGCTCTCGTTGCTTCTCATCCGCCTCCTACCTGGCCAGAATTGTCTTCTCAAAGCACAGATGGGGTGTCTGTTTAAGAAGACAGTAAATGCTCCCTGACATGCAAGAGTCTGCAAAAGTGACCTCCATCTTGTTTTCTGCCTCTTATCCACAGACACCAGACTGGCTGTTTCTTGGTTTCTGCCTCCTCTGCCCCTCCTGAGAATGAGCTGCTCCAGCAGGACGACTCTTTTCCATTTAGCCTGGAAGAATGAGAGAAAATTCCTATGGGCTTTGGAGTTATTTGCATAATGCTTTGCTTCTGGGCTACAGGCTCCTGGAATCTACATATACTCATATTATAATAATATAAAATATTTACCAAGCAATTATTATTTAACTTTGCATGCAGCATCTCATTCTAATCCTTAAGGTAGGCAATATGATTATCTTTTTTTTTTTTTTTAATAGAGAAAGAATCTGAAGGAGGGGCACACAGCAGCAGGAGCAGAGTCTAGGCAAGTTGACTTTTGGGTCTAAGTTATTTCTGATCTTTGGAACTGCTGAGTTCACAGGGGGTCTCCAGGCACAAAGCAGGCCAGTCAGAGTCTGCAGACTGAAACAACAAGTGAACAAGAGAATAAGGGCAGGGCAAAGGAGTAAGCAATTCCAGAAAAGTAAGCCTACAAATTGGGCTAGAAATGAAACTTCAGAAAGTGTGCTCGCGCCTGCTCTCTTGATCAACTGGTCGACCTTGGAAGAGGTAGCATCTAACAGGAGAGCCCCAGAAGTGCTAGGGAGACCCCCTGTCCCCCCCAAAACCTCCCTTAGCTGCTTGATGGTGCCTGAAATTGTACCATTAGAGCCTAATTCCTTTAGCTTAGGCTGCAATTCCCCTGTTAAAATGCAAATACTCCCGGGAGAGGCAAGTTATTAAACTTTATTAGTGTTTTATATCCCATGGTGGATTTATTGATCAGACCCTTTTCTTTAGAAATAGCTGGGGTAAGGGAGAAAGATGGAGACCATATAAATGTCACAGGCTCCAGGGAATGGGGTCACTTGGAAGGCGAGGGGTGGGGGAAGCAGGGATTGAAGGAGGAATCATGAGAGCTGGGAAACCTGGAAGCAAACTTTTTTTCCATATGCATGGCAATAAAAGGCCAGTAGCTTGTGGCTTTGGGTGCACTGGGTGGGGAAAGGCTCACAGGCTCCAGCATCAGAAGGACCAAGTTAGTGGGTCAAGATGAAGTTATAACTCATTGTAAGAGCCTTCCCAGCCTCTGTCTTATCTGAGAGAATAGCATCACTGGCAGCACTGTAACCACTGCCAACAGTTTTTGCAAGTGCCCTGCGGACATCCTGATGACTTCCTGTGTGGTGTTCCTGGAAATCCTTCCCACCCATTCAGTCCAGCGGCAGAGCCCTGAGCCACACCCCTTCTGGTGTGATGCTCACTTGCAGCATTACTCTGGCTCCTTTGGCCTGGAGGAATGCCTCAGCTTCATCGTCTACCCAACACAGACCTTTCTCTGAAGTCCTTCTTCATCTTCTACCCACTGCCTGGACTGCAGTCAGAAATGGAGTATGAGAGAGACAGAGACAGGGAGACACAGAGGGAGACAAAGGGAGAGACAGGGAGACTGAGAGAGAGACAGAGACCGAGAGAGAGGCAAAGACAGAGAGACACACAGAGAGGGAGACAGAGACCGAGAGAGAGAGAGGCAGAGAGACCAGGAGACAGAGAGACGCACAGAGAAGGAGACACAGATGGAGAGAGACAGACAGAGACCCTTTCTTAAAGACTTGTCAGGGTTTCTAGAACAGTATTAGTTTACATGCTTTCAAAATCCTTTTTTCTGCCTTCAGATTCATGAGATGTCCTTTATCACTTCTGTGAAATATTTAAAACAAAAAATAAGAGAGGAAGTCTGAAGATTTCAGCACCCAGTTCTCTGGAATCAGCCCACACAGGCATACTCCCTAATCTTCACCCACCTCCTTGTCTTGGAGACCCCAGCAGCTGTAGTCTGCCACACAATTCTGATGTTTAAAAATTAGGCAAAACTGTACCTGGGACTGTATTTCTATTCGATATATTGTGTTTATCCACCTGATGGAAAATCAGCTTGGAAATCTACCACATGGAATACATTTTTTGTTGTTCAGTGATTCATTGCAGTTCAATGATTCGATGATTCATGTGCCTTACTTTTGAAATGGAAGTAGCACACATTGGCATTTTAAACAGAAAAGAATGTGGGTGTGACACTTAGTAGTTGCAGTGAGACAGAAGTTGCCATGAGGAGTGGGTGATCTCTTAGTAAATTTGACTGGAGGACAGGAGACCTGGCTTCTGAATGAGGTCTGACTCTAATAAACTGTGCAGCCTCAGGCTTCAACAATTCCTTCTGTTATTCATTCAACAATTATTTATTGTGTCGGCTCTGTTATGAGACATCATGACAATCTAAAAAGGGAGGCGATGCATTAAATGCCTTCTTCCCAGTCTAAGATTCTGGGGAACTTTTAATAAGCAATGAAAATCTTGGATGTTCACTAAGAATGATGGACAAGGATTTTCTTCTCACTTCTCAAAGATCTAATGAATTTTCCAAATGTGAAGGTCATAAGAACCTCAAGCAGGTGGCAGGTGGTAAATCTTGCCCTCCTCATTTTGCAGTGTGGGAGTGCCAGAGGGTCTGGGTTCTTTATAATTCACCTGATAGAGTCAAATAAATTTTACTTCTTTCCCAGTGGATTTTATTTTTCTTGATCTGAAGGCAAATGATTCTGTCACAGGGAATGGTCCTAGAAAGAAAAGCCCAGGTGGCACCCTGCCAAGCCCATTCTTCCAGACCCTTTTCTCTCCTCCTTTGCTACTTCTTCCTTGGGAAGGTTTGGAATCTCTACATTAGCAGGCACTGCCCCAGGTTTTAGGGCTATGATAGCCTCTGTCCTTGAGTAAAGTGAACACGTTAGTTGCTCAGTCATGTCTGACTCTTTGCGACCCCCTGGACTGTAGCCCGCCAGGTTTCTCTGTCCATGGAATTCTCCAGGCAAGAATACTGAAGTGGCTAGCCATTTGCTTCTCCAGGGGATCTTCCCAACCCAGGGATTGAACAAGGGTTTCCTGCAACGCAGGCAGATTCTTTACCATCTGAGACACCAGGGACTCATAGCCTAAGTTGGAGAACTGTAAATGATAGAGTGGGAAGAGGAATACTTTGGAACTTGAAAGGATCCAAGAAAGCTTTTTCTTAGAAACAGCACTTGAGTTTAACCCTGAGAAATAAATGAGATATATAGGCAGATAAGGTAAAAATGGTGCTCTGGGGTGATGAAATAGCACAAGCAAAGGCCCTGGGGTGGCAGCGTATGAGAGGGAGTATGGAAGGAGGCCAGGTACATGGGATGGAGCATCACACAATGAGGCAGGGCCCCTGGCTAGGATAACCTCCAGGAGGCTTGGAGATGCCAATGAGACTCTAAAGCAGGGATATGGCTTGGTCCTCCCTCTATTCTCCCTAAATATTCTGTCACCAAGCAGCCTCTTATGCATTAATACCAGAACTAGCTCTCATCTGTCCCTGCCCCCTCATCAAATCTGCACCCTTTGTCCCATTCCTTTCCTTTCGCTTCCTTCATTACCTTTCAAGAGGATTCACTAATCCAACTTGATAATAGTTTAATGAACAAACTCTCCATTTAACAGAAAAAATACAGAATCAAAAGGAACTGGAAAAGAACAGTGGACTTTCAGACACTGAGATCATTTAGAGAAGGATATATATATATATATATATATATATATATTTTAGGAAGGGGCACCTACACAATACCTAGAGTGTGTGTAGGCCTGCAGTGGTGGTCACGTGTGCACACTCAGTTGTTCAGTAATGTCTGACTCTTGTGATCCTGTGGACTGTAGCCTGCCAGGCTCCTCTGTCTGGGATTTCCCAGGCAAGAACACTGGAGTGGGTTGCCATTTTCCTTCTCCAGGGGGTCTTCCCCACCCAGAGTTTGAAGCTGAGTCTCATGCATTGCAAGCAGATTCTTTACCACTGAGCCACCTGAACAGCCCACAGTGGTGGTCACTATCTGCCCATCTGCTTCCTGCAGGACCCCTATAAACCAATTCCTTGCTCTGATTCAGTGTGACAGGGGCTGATGGGTCTGAAATGACATTAAGGTGAGTTGGCAACATTTCTGCATTTCTCCTCCATTGAACTACCTGGCTCTCACCATTATTCTAGCTACAGGGTCTCTCTTTATGAAAAGAGCTCACAGCAGCCATCATCACAAAGAATGGCAAATAGTGTGGCTTGAGGAAACAAGTCTGCTATTCAAATGCCAGAGGATTTTAAAAATATAGTAATAGGCATCTTTGGGGCTGAGGTTTGTGTTTCTCTAAGTCTGAGGGGATTTAGAGAAAAAATAGGTGTTTCAGCTTTTCCAAGAAATGGGTAGAAGGCCTTGGGAGAATGGTCCAATACAAGAAATAAGACATTCACAGAGTAGGTGGCTCAAGGACAGACTTTGTTTGGATCCAATTCTAAGTGTCACAGGTGCTGAGAGGGGCAAAGAGGCGGTACTGGTGTAGTCTAGGAAGGTTACCTGGAGAAAATGTGCTTTAAGCTGCGTTGAAACTGTGAGATCTTTCTTTATTCATGCTTGTGTGCACTTGTGTGCCTGCTGGGTTGGACCTGCTTTCTGCTCTCATGGGGCTGGAGCCTTAACTGCTGCAGAACTGCCAATATGTAGGTGATGGAGTCAGATAGAGTTTGCTCACTGTGACCTCAGCCAAAGTACACCAACCTATAAAATCAGTCTCTTCCTCCAGAAAATAAGATTGACAAACTATTTACCTTATTTACCTCATGTAAAGATGAAAAAGGGGTAAATATATTTATAAATAACATTGAGAATGTTGAAAGTGTCAGTTGCTTAGTTGTCTCTGACTCTTTGCGACCCCATGGACCGTAGCCCACCAGGCTCCTCTGTCTATAGGATTCTCCAGGCAAGAATATTGGAGTAGGTAGCCATTCTCTTCTCCAGGGGATCTTCAAAACCCAGGGATTATACCTGGACTCTTCAACATCTAAGCTACCAGGGAAGCCCAAAGGTGTTGAAACCTCTTACTAAAAACTGAATTCCATACCAATGACGCTAGTCTATCTACTAGAATGATGCAAGCCTGAGTGGTCTTGCAGAGACCTGAGTTGTGGGGATCCACCTACTAAGACTGTTTCCTATGGTCCACAGGCTCCTATGGGACCCTCTTTGCCTCTCTGTACCCCCATTTACCACAGCCACCTTGGCACCCTCTGCTGCTGATGCTGATGGAAACCTCATTCTCTAACCCCATTCTTTAGGCACTATGAAAATGAAAATGGCAACATCAATTCCCAAATGACCAATAAAGCTACAGCTGTGGTCTCTGTTCCTATTTTAGGAGGCTAAACCTTCAGCTGTACAACCCCCATATATCCAGGCTTCCAAAAGTCCCATCCCTGTGAACATTGAGAGTATCCATTCTCATCATCTCCATTGCATGAAATGAAACTAACTTATTGAAAAGTTGCTTGCCAAGTACAAGTATATTATCTCTGATATTCATCACCACAATCTTCCGAGGCAAGGGTCATTAACCCCACTTTTATAGATGAAAAATGGATACTGTAAAAGATTAAGTGACTTCCCCAAGTTCACATTGAAACCAGCAGAGCCAGGAACTCATTCTGATCTGAAGTGGTACAAGCATTATTGTTCCGATGGTGTGTCTGACTTGGAGTTGCAGAAACATGCTCACGATAGTCAGTTCGGAGAGAATGCTGTTAACCTGAAACAGAAACATGCTCACGCACATCAAATCTTCATGGAATAAGGTGGGTTATTCTAAGCATACGTAAAGATGAGCAAATGGATAGCTATTTTTATCATAATTGCACATATATAATCCCTTGCATATGCATTATTCCACCTGGTCACTTGTCATGTGCCCACCCACAGATGTCCATTAGAGAAAATGTGTCAATAATAAGATGGAAAACATTCCCCAGACACTGAGCTTTGCTCAATGGTTTAGGGTAGGAATTAGTGGAAGAGGAGATTCTGCCACTTAAGACTGTACCAAACTATAATTCCCTTGAAACTGGTTGTTCCAGCAGCCCTTACAGACTTGTGGCTGTCCTTTGGCTCTGCCTCAGGCTGTCCACCTTAAAAAAAAATCACTTTATCATATCTCCTTGTAATTGTATTTGCCCAAGCACTGCACTTGAAAGTCCCTTTAAATTAAAAGCTTTAAAAATGACCTCTCTGAACAGCAGAACACTGGGGAGGAGGGATGGGGATCCCTGCAAGGATTTCCTGGCCTCTGGGTTATAGATCACTAGTTTTACTTTTTAGTTGGAGATGTGGGTCACAGCCAGTGATGGGGATGAACTCAGCTTATCTTGCACAAAAGGTCAACATCCAGTGTTTCTCGTGATTTCCAAAGCATGATATGCACAGCACAGTCAGATGACTTTTCCGAGACAGGGTGCTGGGGATGCTAATCCTCTGGTTGCTTTAGGACTAACTTCATTTCTAGACCCAGCTATAATCAATCTCTAGACACAGGAGATATGCTCTTGGTGTGTGTTTGTGGGCATGCTAAGTTGTTTCATCCTGTCTGACTCTTTTGTGACCCTGTGGACTGTAGCCCACCAGGCTCATCTGTCCATGGGGATTCTCCAGGCAAGAATACTGAAGTGATGCTCTTGGTACATTATCTGAAAGAGATAAAAAAGGCTGGTGTTCTCCCAACAATTCCTATGAAAGGGGAATACAGGATGAGCAGAATGGCAGAGTGTTAACAATGTCTGAGGATTCGGAAGAACCATGATAGATTGTTGGTCCCAGTTCTTCACCCTTCCTGGGAACCATGTTCTTGCCTCACTGTGGGAAAGGCACACTTCCTTACCCTTTGACTTGGGGTACAACCAAGGGGTTTTCATTGAACAAAAGTCAGTAGACATGAACAGGGTCTTGGAATGTACTTGAGCAGTGGGGCTTGCTTTCTGCCACCTCCTTAAGAAAAGCATGCCCTGGCTAGCTCACTAGCAGGGAAAGGGTGAGTGATGCATGGACCAGAGCCACTCAAGCCCACCCTACTAAGGGGAGCTGCCCAGTTAGCCTGAAGACCCATGAGTGAGAGATGGTCACTTACTGTTATTTGACACTGATATTTGTGGCTGGTTGTTATAGCATCACTGTGGCAACGCCAAACTAATATAAAAACTTATTTGTGAAAAAAAAAAAAAACAAACTTATTTGTGTGGCTATTAAATTCTCCCTCTGCAGGTCCCTCCCTCACTCACAAAGGATTTATAAAATCTGCTACCAGCCAGCACATTGGTAGGCTCTGTGGAGATGCAGAAGAAGTGGAAAATAACCCCCCCTGCCTGCCCTCAGAGATATCACTGTTTACATAGGGGTAATAAAACAAATATCACAGCTCAACATGGCATTGCATTGTAGCTAAATCGTAGTCATTACAATGGGGAGAACCAAACCAGCTGACAAGTGATCTTGTCAGGGGTTTAGATTTCTAGGCCCCACCTTTTGTGTCCTGCACAAGTGTGTGCATGTGTGCTGTTGTTCATTGTGATCCAAGGACTGTAGCCCACCCCCATGGGCCCCATGGACTGTAGCCTGCAAGGCTCTTCTGTCCATGGGATTCTCCAGGCAAGAATAAGGGAATGGGTTGCCATGCCCTTCTCCAGGGGATCTTCCCTATCCAGGGTTTGAACTGATATCTCTTGTGCCTCCTGCATTGGCAGGCAGATTCTTTACCACTGAGCCACCCAGGAAGCAACATTTGCATATATGCAGACTCTGAAAAGGTGTAGTAATAATAATATAACTCGATATTTGCTGTAGACTCTCATACCCACTCACATTTGTATATGACATGCAGAATGGCCATGAGGAAGGGAAGTGTTGTTTATTGTTAGCCATGATTTTTTATTGCAGGTCTTATAAACATTAAAAATGAGATATCTGCAACAGAGAGATGTTCACCATTGCCATGGTCATGGTCAAGCTGTGATGGAAGGAGCTGGGGTTGGTGTGGCTCTGGAAGCCATGTTCCTTTTTGTCCACTATCTGGCTCCTCTGTCCAGAGGCCACATGGCATGGCTGCAGTGGCTCAGCGTTGGAGAGACGAGACTGGCATGCCTTCCATCTCTGTTGCTTACTAGCTATGTGACTTTGGGTGTGTTTCCCAATCTCTCTTATGTTCCAGGTTCACAGCTTTAAAATGGGGATACTTATAATGACTGAAAGGTATCATCAAGATTAGAGATAATTTGTCTTTCATGGGCTGAACTGTGTCCTCTCCAAATCTGTATGTTAAAGCCCTAACCCCCATCTCTTCCCCACCCCAGTCCCGTATCTTAAAATGTTACTTTTGAGAGATCCTTCTAAGAGGTGATTCAGTTAAAATGAGGTCCATCATGGGTCCTAGTCCACACAACTCATGTCCTTATAAGAAGAGGAAGTTTGGACATAGACAGAAAGAGAACCACGTGAGGACACGGGGAGAAGTCAGCCATCTGTAAGTCAACAAGAGAGGCCTCAGGAGCAAGCCACCCTTCTCACCCCTTGACCTCCCAGCCTGCAGAATTGTAAGAAAATACATTTCTGTTGTTGAAGCCACCCAGCCTGTGCTACTTTGTCAGGGCAGCCCTACTGAACTAACACAGTATCGGAGAGTCAGAGACAAGATGGGGGAATAGAGGGCCTTGAGCTCACCTTCTCCAACTAGAACTCCAAATCCACAACTAATTGCTGAACAAACACTAATAAAAACTGACTAGACCCTACAAAAAAGATATTCTACATCCAAAGATGTAAAAACCCCAACAAGATGGTAGGAGGGGTACACTCATGATGTAATACAATGTCTGAACCCCCACATACTTGGAATCAACACCCAGTCGAGAGTGATCTCGGCAAATTCAGCAAACTGACCTGCTCTCCTCCTGTTTTTCTCTATTGTCTTTTCCTCCTTTCCTCCTCTTCCTTCTCTCTCTCCTTTCTTCCATTTATCCTTCTCCTTGTTTCTTTGCTTCACTCAAAATATACAGACTGCTAGCCTCTCAGCTTGAAGAAGGAGGCTTGGTGGTAGGGAAGAAGTCTAAGCATCACTTATGTTCATGTAAAAATTCCATGAACAGAGGATCCTGGTGGGCTACAGTCCATGAGGTCACAGAGAGTCAGACATGGCTGAGTGCTTCACTGGGGCTTTCCTGAGGGCTCAAACAGTAAAGAGTTTGTCTACAAGGCAGTAGACCTGGGTTTGATCCCTGGGTCAGGAAGATCCCCTGGAGAAGGAAATGGCAACCCACTCCACTTTTCTTGCCTGGAGAATCCAATGTACAGAGGAGCCTGGTGGGCTACAGTCCATGGAATCACAAAGAGTTGGACACGACTGAGCAACTAACACTTTCAAAAGGGAAATGAAAGACTCTGGCACTTTCCTGGGCTGGCTTGACTCACAGAAGAGTAGCAATCAGGTGAAATACCCTGATACTCATGGGACAGTCTGCTTTTAGGATTATGGAGTTGAATGAATTGGATACCACAAAAATAGGGGCCCTGGAGATTTCAGTAGCTCATAATTATCTTCTACGTAACCAAAAAGCAAGGAGTTGATACGGCGGGAGATACCTCATCCTAATTCATCCCAGTTTTAGGGCTGGATTTCTGTTCTGGAAATGTCTTTTGGGCTGTGATCTTCATGATCTAAATCTATTCATCCAAAGCTAGGGAGGACCAGCAAGCAGCCCAGGACGCCAGTGGGAGAGCTGCCCAGTCATCCTGTAGCTTTTCCCAGGGGTAGTTAGAACAGTCTTTGGCAACCAACTTCCCTTCCCAAAAAGATGCTTTCCCTGT
Source organism: Redunca redunca (assembly GCA_006410935.1). Classification (NCBI taxonomy): domain Eukaryota; kingdom Metazoa; phylum Chordata; class Mammalia; order Artiodactyla; family Bovidae; genus Redunca; species Redunca redunca. The sequence continues at coordinate 382,433 of SJYQ01004500.1, forward strand.
GCAGAAAAATGAGTGTAATCAGACTTGCTGGCAAAACCGTTCTGAGATTTCTTGGATGAGAGGCTCTGTGTAAACCCAGGGCACGGTTGTTTTCATACCTGGCTGGTGGGCCATGGGAGAAGAGAAATGGAAAGCAAAGCAAGAATGCCTCCCTGGCAGCTTGTCCCCGAGCCTCTCAATCACACCCTGACGTTGCAAAGCCGCTCACAAACCGAGCAGTCATGGAAATCAGTGGGAAAACAGAGGACCAGGCGTGCAGGCTGCAGAGAGAGGATGTGGGAAATAAGTAGGGGGTTGAAGATCAGGCGAGAGGACATTCACACGGAGGAGTGTGGACCCGGTGGAGCCTCCTCTGCTGAACTCCTCTGCTGCTCATTTCTTCGCCTTCAAAATGAGCAATTGAGCCTGCCTGTCATTTCTGCGACTTGGACTACAGACTTTCCAGAACTCCTCATTAACAAATACAGATGAAGTCCAGGTCAGAGGTCAGCAGAAGGGATAACAGGATGAGGGCGAGAGAGTCTAAATGGAGGTGAGGATGCATGCAGGAGGAGATGAGGACAGGAAAGGAGGGAGGAAGGGGGGGCAGAGAGAAAGGTGAGCAAGGGGTTTCCCTGGTTCCAGAGTCAGAGCTCGATCCGGCGATCAGCAAAGGGCAGCTTCCTAATGAGGCTTTGTCACCTTCCAGATGACTTTTAAGCAAGAAGTGATAGCAACCTTCCCTACACACAGGCACTCTCACCTCCAACAGCAGGAGGAAAAGGGCTTGAAAAGGACACCTGAACTTTCTAGGTAATATGCAGCCCAGGATCTTATTAAGAGAATAAGCAAATATAGCAGCTGAGAAGCTGGTTATCCCTCTGCATAGGGGTGACAATTAGTCTAGTTCCCAATCCTTTTTTCCCCCCACTCTAACAAAAGAAGAGCAGCTTTGAAATGCGAAGAATCCTATTGCCGTCAAAAGCTACCTGGCCTGACATGAAAGACCCTTTTCTCCTCAAGGCAAGACTCTAAATAACACTGCAGGCTTACACAGACCACTGTCAAGAGGAGGCTGCACGTGTCAGCTGCTTAATATGCAGAGGGAAGGAGTCATAAAGTCAAGTGCTTGTAACATTTAATGTGGATGATAAAGGAGCGAAAACACCCCGAACAGAAGGCAAATCTGTGTGTTTCATTATATGTGAATGGCAGGGGCTCCACCTGGCACTGCAGCTGAGGGCATGTGGGCACAGATGCGTATGTGTGTCAGGAGGCACATGTGTGCACATCTATGGGTGCACACTTGAAAATGCATGCACACACAAGCCACACATGTGGCTTCATAGGTGATGACCAACAGGAGAACTGGAACTATTGGACTTTTGGAACTACTGGAACCATAGGAAATGCACATATGTATATATGTCTTTGTATTATATTGTATCTACAAATTCAAAATACCTTTGTGGAAATATACCACTTACAAAAGGTGATTCATGGGGCTGCATTAGCTCAGTGACTTCTCTGCCCTGGGGAAAGCTATCTTCTTAGGGCAAAAAAGAGGAGCTGAGTAGACTCCTAGAATTACCTGTTTACTTCACTGCTCCAGAGTCCTTATAGGAATAGTCAATATGATAGTGCTAACCATTGGTGACCCCAGCCTCTAAATTCTTTGATGGTGATCATCATGGTAGGTTCTGGTTCTGGTACATGCCTGAACATTCCTGCTCTTTATCACAGACAGCAGTTTTGCTCTCACTTGCGAGGGAAACCAGTCTCCCCATGGCTACCATTTGCCTTCTGACCAGAGAGACTGGCTCTCTATTCTCTAACAGATGCCTCTTCTCTTGAGAAATCTGGGGTGTCCTGCCCTGGGTGGGGACAGAGGACCCCACAGGGAGGCACAGCACAGCACCTGTAGTCTGTAGGCTAAGAAAACCACAGGTATACTGGCCTTGGTATCAACCAAACCTCTTTTGAATTATGTTCTGATAAAGGCTCGATTCCAGGGACTTGTTTCCATCCCCCAGCTACGAATCCTCATTCCTCTTTCAAGGTCCCAAGTGACCATCAACATGTATCATTTGCAGTGCCTGACAGGCTGGTGTTCCCTCAGTGAGTGTGCAGGAAATCTCAGAGTCTCTGTATCACCGTCCCCTACCCCCACTCCCACCCTGGCCCTGTAGGATTTTCTAGAAGGAGAATTCTCTTTAGTAGTTAAAATTAATATGGTGACCTCCAAGACAAACATTAGAAGAATATTCCTTTTGGAAGGAGGATAGTTTTGCTTCTGGCAGCTGAATTTCACCTTCTTAGAGTGCCTCACTGATTATGACCTGATCTCAGATGGGGATATAGAGGGTAGGATCAGAACTTCCCTCTGACTATGTACCACACTGGTTTCCTCGTTGGCTCAACAGTAAAGAATCCACCTGTAATGAAGGAGATGTGGGTTCGATCCCTCAGTCAGGAAGATCCCCTGAAGGAGGGCATGGCAACCCACTACAGCATATTGCCTGGAGAATCCCATGGACAGAGGAGCCTAGTAGGCTACAGTCTTTAGGGTTGCAAAGAGTCAGACACGACCGAAGTGACTGAGCATGCACGCACGCACATGCACCATGTGCTTAGAGAAAACATGACCCAAACCACAATACTTTATAGCACAATTGCAACCATGCTGAAACATTTACACAAGACTTCATCAAAGGGGATGGGAAAACAGAAGGGAAATGTAAACAAAAAGCAGTAGGGTTTCAGACAACCTGATTTAAAAAGGATGGCCCAATGCCCTGAAGTTTTTCTGTCTCATTCACAGAAACCCTAGAAAGAAAACAATGGTGCCCCAGGAAATTCTAGCCTTTAAAACTACTGCTTTTCTTTCTCTTACTTCTCTACTAGATGAGGATACCTAGAGAGTATAAGTCTCTTGGTTTTGAGCAATATTTCCTTACATCCTTTCTCCACATATAGTGTAAGGCCAGAGGAATTTCAAGGCTTACGCAGTGGAGTAATGTGCACACCTTCAGAATCACCAGAATCTGAGCAGCTTGTTATGAAGGCAGATTCCTGGACCATAGCCCCAGATATTTTCATTCCATGTGTACTGAGAGGACCCTGGGAATGTGCCCTTTTTTTTTTTTTTTTTTAAACAAGTCCCTTAGGTTGATGCATCTTGATATTTCAAAGATCAGAAAACTAAGGTCATAGATGGGACCTATTCAAGGTAACATGGATGTTGAGCAAGGACATTTTTGCTAATGTTTCTCCCCGTTAGCCAACCTTGTGCCCTAATCAGCAGACTTCAGCCGAACCTGAGAGAAGACTCTCGAGAGTCCCTTGGACTACAAGGAGATACAACCAGTTGATCCTAAAGGAAATCAACTCTGAATATTCACTGGAAGGACTGATGCGGAAGCAGAAGCTCTAATACTTTGGCCACCTGATGTGAAGAGCTGACTCATTGGAAAAGACCCTGATGCTGGGAAAGATTGAAGGCAAAAGGAAAAGGGGATAGCAGAGGATAAGATGGTTGGATAGACCACCGATTCAATGAACATGAATTTGAACAAACTCCAGGAGATAGTGGAGGACAGAGGAACCTGGTGTGCTATAGTCCATGGGGTTGCAAAGAGTTGGATACAACTTAGTGACTGAACAGCAACAACATGGGAGAAATAAGAATCCTCATATTTGGTGTCTGAACCCAAGTCCACATGCCTGATTCCCAGTGAGGCCAAACAAACCAAAACATCAGAGTCTAGAGCAGAGAAAGATTTATTGCAGGGCATCAGCCAAGGAGAATGGGCAGCTCATGCTCAAAAGACCTTAACTCTCTAATGGCTTTCAAGGTAGGACTTTTAAAGGCAACACTTGGGGCAAGGGCTGCAGGGGACATACCTTTCTTCTGATGGGTTGGTGGTGAGGGAAGAGGGTAATGAGAAATCTTCATCATCCACTTCCTGGTTCCATCCAGTCTGGGATCTCTGCGCTTGTGCCCAGCATCAAGTCAACATCCTTCACTGGGCTGGGACCTTTGTTCCTGGAGAACAACTTGAAGACATGTATCAGATCACTATGCTTGTCCCTTGAGGAAGAACTAGGATTCTGCTTTATCACTGAAGTTTGTTTCTTTACTCCTTTTATTTCATTTCTGCATTCTCTCACTTTCCTAATTAGTAACTGCTTGAAGCTGCTCTTTGTAACTCAAGGAAAGCCTAGGAGACCAAAGCCTTTTTGTAAAAGCAAGAGATGGGGACACAGAACAACTTTTGTACCCAGGAGGGTCCAGCAGAGTCCTTGATTTCAATGCCCACCATACCCAATTTTTGTTTGATTTTTCTTTTTAGTCCTGAGGGGAACAGGTCCAGGACAAGAAAGGAAATAAAGTTTTGGATAGAGAGGTTAATCATAAGCTCAGCAGAGGAATTTGATTCTACAGGGACTCAGTTTCAATTCCAAAGGAAAATTTCTCTGTTTGACTTTCTACTAAGGAGCTCATCTCTAGGGTCAGAACAGAAAAAAAATGCCCCTGATGTAAGAGAGAACTAGCTAGTGCACCATTTAGAAGCAGTGTGGCCACAGTAGTTATATACTGATGTCAGAATTGGACCATAAAGAAAGGCTGAGTGCTGAAGAATTGATACTTTCAAGTTGTGGTACTGAAAAAGACTCTTGAGAGTCCCTTGGTCTGCAAGGATATCAAGTCAGTCAATCCTAAAGGAAATCAACCCTGAATATTCATTGGAAGGATTGATGCTGAAGCTGAAGCTCTAATACTTTAGACACCAGATGTGAAGAGCCAATTCATTAGAAAAGACCTTGATGCTTGGAAAAATTGAGAGTAGGAGGAGAATGGGTTGGTGGAGGATGAGATGGTTAGATAGCATCACCAATTCAATGTCCATGAGTTTGAGCAAACTCCAGGGGATGGTGAGGAACAGGAATGTCTGGTATGCTGCAGTCCATGGGGTCTCAAAGAATCAGACATGACTTAGTGACTAAACAAGAACAAGGTCACACTCCCTTAACCTTTATCATTCAGACCCAGTGAAATCTCAACTCCATAAAGTATTTAGTAAGCCCCTACCTACTGCCAAGGGTCTTGGAACCCAGACTTTCTGCAAGATGGGTATTAAAGGACCTGAGTTCTAAACCCAGCTTTCTGCAATTTGTTTAGCTAGGTGATGTGGAGAAAATTATTTTTCCCTTCCAAGTATCAATCTTTTTTCTCAGAAACTCTAAGATCTCTTTCCAAGTTTGGAACCCTGCTGACAAGCAAAGTACCCAACTTTGAGCAATGTGCTAATACTGAAATCAGGGAAAATGACAATTACTACTATATGTTAGGACCTTCCTATAGGAGAAGTAGGGAGAAAGGAAGGCTCAGCCCCATTGTTGGTCATTAATAGGGCTGAGGCTTGATACAAGCAAGCACACACCTACAGTTTCTTGACACTATTCACAAGGATATGGGACAGGGAAGGGGTGCCTAGAAACTTTCCCTATTTTGGCAAAAACCATCACAGCGCTCTTCTCTGATGCACACATCTCCTCTCTCCCAAGCCTCAGCCAAGACCATTTGCCACTGTGAATGAACCTCAGGTTTGCTGGTGTAGGTGCAAAGAAGAGGTTCAGGGGTAAGGGACAGTGAATGATGCATGAAAGTCCATGGGCAGACCTTCAGATTCAGGAACACACTGGGTGTGGTCTCATCTTAGAACCATAGCATGTGAAGTCTGGTGCTAGAAGTCATCTAGTGATCCTGCCTTCCTATTAACAGAGGATGAACCTGAAGTTCAGAAAGGTGAGTTCTTACTCCTCAGTGCCATATCACTAAAACTCATCTTTTCTTCTTAAGTCTATTCCAATTTCTCTTTTTCTCTTTCTAGCTCACTCCATCTCTCCTCTATGAGCTCATGTAAACTCACTCTGTAATATTTTTGCCTCCGTGAAGCTCATTACATATTGCATTCTTATTCCTTTCGATCTCTCCCCTATGACTGGACTCTCAACAAGGCAGGGGCTGTGCCTTTTGTGTGTCCTCCATGTATGAGACTATACCCAGAATAGATATTCAGCAAAGATACATTAACTTGATCAGGGCAGTGATAACCATCACTTAGAAAAGAAGGGAAAATGCTACAGCAAGGATGCAGAGCGCTAGGACATGTATCAAACCTGACACTTCATTGCAAGGACTTCCCAGGTGGTACTAGTTGTAAAGAACTCACCTGCCAATGCAGGAGACTTGGGTTCAATCCCTGGGTCAGGAAGATCCCCTAGAGGAGGGCATGGCAACCCACTCCAGTATTCTTGCCTGGAAAATCCCAAGGACAGAGGAGCCTGGCAGGCCACAGTCCATAGGGTTGAAAAGAGTGGGACATGACTGAAGCGATTTAACACATATTCATTGGAAGTTCTGATGAAGCTCCAATACTTTGGCCACCTGATGCAAAGAGTTGGCTCATTGGAAAAGACCCTGATGCTGGGAAAGATTGAGGGCAGGAGGAGAAGGGGATGACAGAGGATGGGATGGTTGGATGGTATCAGTGACTCAATGGACATGAGTTTAAGCAAGTCCGGGAAATGGTGAAGGACAGGGAAACCTAGCGTGCTGCAGTCCATCAGGTTACAAAGAGTCGGACATGACTGAGCAACTGAACTGTATAGTATGACATGTATGTCTCAGTATTAATCTCTTTAGATAAACTCAGCATGCTCTTACCCCACCTCACCTACCCCTGTTAGCCCTTGGATGTTGCCCTCTCCTCTCATTCGACTGCACAGACCATTAATCAGCCCTTACTCACCCTTTCATCTCTCACTTCATCTTGACCCTGAGTCTTGCTTTCTGCTCTTCATCACCCTGGGAATGTTTTCCTCCTACAGAAGAGGATTCCTGGGGTCTGTCCATTCCTTTACCCCCATCTGCATCCTCAGCTGATTCTCATCCTTGGTCTGGCACTCTCTGCATCTTTGCACACTATTTCAATCATATCCACCTTTCCCTTGGTCTTTTTATCCCCAAGCACAGTCTCTTAGACAGGATGGAACATAGAGATTGAACTAAAGGATTCTAGCACAAGTGAAGCCTGGACATAAGAATGGGTGGCAGAGAAACTGTCACTTCCCAAGGGTATGCCTGAGAACCCAATAAAACGATGGCCTCTGCAAACTCTAAGTACCATTTCTATCTCCGTGGTGTATTTATGCACAGAGACTATAATTCTTCACTTTGCCTTGACATTTGTGGAAAGGTTCTATTTGTTTTTCCTTTTTCTCTCTCCTCATCCCCTTCACATGTATTCACCATCCACGCAGGCACACACACTCACCAGCGCTTTTTCTCTTAAGAATACAGATCACAGGTACAGGTGATGATTCATGGGGGAAGAGGATAGGAATTATTTTTTCCTGAAGATCCTGGTATATTTTTCTTGACTCACTCCTATCCTGGTATGAAGACAGTCCCAGAGCTGTGTTCACTGGATGATTTTGTTTCATTCCTTACTCTCTAGTTCTTTATCACTGCTAAACCAGCAATAAAAAAATCAGGTCTTTTTTTCTTTTAAAACAGCCCCCTACTCCTGCCACCACCAAGGCCACTCAAAAGGAGATTGTGAAAGTTGGTTCTGGCCCAGTGCTTCTCTGAACAGGGGTATTCGCTGCATAGCTTACATGCATAAGTAGTCAAAAGCAAAGGCCAGTAGTCATTGAGAGATGTATCCAAGCAACCTTGGTGCTAAGCAACAGATTGGAACTCAGCATGTCCTGGTCCACTCCAGTCAGAGCAGGCTGCTCAAAACTTGGCCTTGAATGAAGGGAGAAGTTTATTTGGGTGGATGAAGGGCTAGAGGTGGGAGGAGGAGAAAAGAGAAAAGATGGGGACAGATGAACAGATAGAAGAAGGGAAAGAAGAGGAGAAAGGAGAAAAGGTGGCACAGAGGAAGATGGTTGGGTTCAATTCCATTTCTGACGCTCATTAAGACTGATGATTAAAGAATGGCCTATGGTTTTTGCAGAGTAGATGGCCACAGATTTTTGAAACTTTTTTTTTTTTTTGGCACATGCTATGTGGTTGATGAAAGCATCTCCCAAGGTGTCAAAATATTCCCTTTCAAGTACCCTTGTGACCTGGATCATCCATTGTCCAGAAATTAGTATCGCCTCACTTCCTGGCTTCCTCCTATAGAACTAAAATGCAGGCATTCACCAGGGTGTTAATTTCTAATGGGAGGTGTCAGACATGACAATGAGAATGGAATCATTGAAAAAAAAAAAAGAAAGAAAGAAAGGGGGAGGGTTCAGGGGAAAGAGAGAGGTCCGATTAGCAATCTCACTCTGATAGGGTAGGATTGAACACAGCCGTTGGGTCAATATGAACTCCCTCCTTGCTTTCTACTGTTCTACAAGTGTTCTTAGGAAAGAGGACAAGAACTGTCTGTAAATTCCTTCTATATGGTGAGACATTGTAGTGCTCAAATGATCCTGCCAAGCCCATCTTGGGTCACACAAATCGGGGGAAACAGCTTGACAACCACATTATAATTAGACTGGGAAATCTTCCCAGAGGGTAGAATAGCTGGAGGTAATAGGATGCCAGGCAGCACCTGGTATTTAAGTCTCAATCCCGGTGTCTCTTCTACTCTCATCCCACCCCACCCACTTCTCCACATGCTTCTCATTCACCGTCTGTTCTGAACAAGCCTCTCCCACTCTCTCCACCTCCCTTCATTGGTGGAGAGCAGTTGCAGTGTGGCCCGGACTGCACGGGCTGCTTAGTAAAGCCTCCTCACGCAGACTAGCAGGATGATAAGGTGCCATTTTATCAAGGCTCTGGAATGGGGTCATTAGATGTCATTCCCTTTCTCTAAGCCAATTTTTCTGTATCAGCTGTTGTAGGCCGTCAGAATCTCTCAAACTTATGGAGAGAAGACGTCTGAACCCTGCAAACGCTTGGCATATGGCAAGCATAGCATGTGCTTATGAGCTGTGTCTCATCCCTGATTGAGATCTATTATCACCAGCCAAGCCTCCGAACTCAGCTAATTATAAATTCCAGCCTTGTGTGGTTTGCCTCCTCCCCAGGGTGATTCCTAGGCCCATCTTTGCCTGGAAAGTACCAGGTGCATTTGGTCTGGGGTTGATGAGATGTCTCTTTTTGTTTGGCTTTTAAAAGCCAGACAAGAACATTGGAAATATCAAGCTTATTAGATGAAGGTATTCTGAAACAGTTAAACAGTGCAAGTACATGTGTATGTATGTGTATGTGATAGAAACTATTGAGAGGCAGGTTTCCAGGGGTTTTACATCTCACTCATGTACACACACACATCACACATAAACACACAAATATACCGACGAAGGAACAGAATTTGGGGGGAAAAAAATCTTTATCCAAAACTCATGCAAACAACCAGATAAAATATTTTTCTTTCATAGAAACTAATGTCTTAGTGTCATGGTCATGGTTTTAGCCATATAATAACTGATCTCCTTGTACATTGGAGGAATTCCCCATCTTCTGAGTCAGAAACTGACTGCCATTATATAATGAATATCCTATTATACATTATCAAAAGCCATTATATAATCACTAGCCACTATATAATCATTATATAATCCTAGATTATCTTTCGAGTTCAGTAATGATACATGATCTGGCTCAATCAACTAGACACACAAACTCATAAATTAGCAACAAAGAAAAAAAGAGCCATACAAAATCTATTTTTGTTAGAGAGTGGTGACAATAAGAGATCAACAGCAGCCACATCTGCGCCCAAGGGCAATAGTGGCATTTGTGACTTGTGTCCAATTTCTGTGGTAAACCACAAGACAACCTGTGGATCACTGATGTTCTCCTCTCATTAGTTCTGTGATGTGATTCTAGCCAAATGGCTTTCTAGCCATCAACTCTCATTCTCTGACCTTCCTGAAGATTTTGTGAGCCACCCAATTTCCTTTGGAAAAAAATTATTCTCCTGTTAACCCAACTAAAGTTGATTACTGTTGGTTGCAATTAAGAACTAACTGCTGCAGAAATTGGCATGAGGTGTAATCAAAGACAAAAGACCCTCAAGTCTGGAACTGATAATCAGGTCTTATTAATTTGGGGGGAAGTCAATATCCAAATTCCATTATAGGTTAGAATTCTGACAGTGGCCTGCAGTGATAAAACTGCTTAGCAAATGATTACTTGTGGTCTTCTGTAACATGGCTATTGAAGGCAAAACTTTGTGAAATCAAGTGATAAGTTACATTAAACTGTATGAATGGTAAGAGGAAATCAATCACTGTTGGGCGGGAAGGATTTTTCAAATAGTGCTTCAAAATAAAAGAAAGTGAATGGATCAAGCTTCTAAATTCTACAGGAAAAGCAGGCATTTTCTACAAGTGTACTAAGAGACACCAATTTCTTCCATATTAAAGACTGAGAGGTACTTCCCTGGCAATCGATCCCTGGCTGGAGACCTAAGATCTCACATGCCTTACAGCCAAAAAATGAAAACACACACAAAAAATAGAAGCGATATTACAACAAATTCAATAAAGACTTAAAAAAATGGTTCACATAAAAAATAAAAATACAAAAAATAAATGTTGAGACCATCAACACCAGGCTTAAAATTTGATCTTGTAAGTATCAGGTATAATACCCATTGTATTCATAGCTTCACTATGTTTCTCAGATTAAAGCTAATATATTTATGTGGGAAGAATGGCACGCCAAAACTTGCGATGAGATATTTAGCATAAATCAGAAAATTAAAAATGTGATGCCCTCTAAGCCCATCTGAAGCATCATTTAATAGTCAAAACAGCATCCTTTTTTTCTTGTCTAATTAGGATGTTCCTGTCTTGACTGAAGATCCTGTAAGGATCTCACTTAAATGAATTACCTTGCAAAAAGAAGCTAATTTTCTAATTGCCCAACCCCACTTTTTATCCTAATCTCAATACCTCTAACTTAAGTTACTTTGCAGTATGTCCTGGGAAGTCATGAAGTAAGGGTGATTATAGAAAAAGACTGTTAGTTCTCCAAATAAGCAAACAATAAATAAGGCTGCAATCCTGCAGAAATTACAAAAAGTAGTAGCACCATCAATGTTTAGAATAAGCAGGGGTGATGTAATAGACTTGATAATTGTTCAGTAAATAGTCCCAACACTACTTTTCCCCTTTGGAAGGATAATAAGTCTCTGAATTACTATGTTTAGGTTTGATAGAACTTACAGAATTAAAAGTAGTATGTAACCAAAAAGGACATATGTATTTTAATTTTTTTTACCATTTCACTGCATCAAATTTTTTAATTAATTTTTATTGGAGTATAGTTGCTTTACAAAATTGTATTAGTTTCTACTGTACAGAAAAATGAATGAGCCATAGTGAAAGTGAAGTCGCTCAGTCGTGTCTGACTCTTTGTGATCCCATTGACTGTAGCCTACCAGGCTTCTCTGTCTATGGGATTTTCCAGGCAAGAGTACTAGAGTGGGTTGCCATTTCCTTCTCCAGGGGATCTTCCTGACCCAGGGATCGAACCCAGGTCTCCTGCATTGCAGGCAGATGCTTTACCCTCTGAGCTACCAGGGAAGCCTTTAGGGCCTAGCATATAGGAGGAACTAAATGTTTACCTTATGGAAGTTTCTAACTGTCTTACTTTCTACCTTAAAAGGTTGAGTTCACACGTGCTAAAGTAATGGGATGGTGAGGAGGGTTGGGG
>SJYQ01004500.1:399716-415025 GCA_006410935.1 Redunca redunca
TCTGCTTTATTGACTATGCCAAAGCCTTTGACTGTGTGGATCACAATAAACTGTGGAAAATTCTGAAAGAGATGGGAATACCAGACCACCTGACCTGCCTCTTGAGAAATCTGTATGCAGATCAGGAAGCAACAGTTAGAACTGGACATGGAAAAACAGACTGGTTCCAAACAGGAAAAGGAGTCCGTCAAGGCTGTATATTGTCACCCTGCTTATTTAACTTCTATGCAGAGTACATTATGAGAAACGCTGGACTGGAAGAAACGCAAGCTGGAATCAAGATTGCCGAGAGAAATCTCAATCACCTCAGATATGCAGATGACACCACCCTTATGGCAGAAAGTGAAGTGGAACTCAAAAGCCTCTTGATGAAAGTAAAAGAAGAGAGTGAAAAAGTTGGCCTAAAGCTCAACATTCAGAAAACGAAGATCATGGCATCCGATCCCATCACTTCATGGCAAAGAGATGGCGAAACAATGGAAACAGTGTCAGACTTTATTTTGGGGGGCTCCAAAATCACTGCAGATGGTGATTGCAGCCATGAAATTAAAAGACGCTTACTCCTTGGAAGGAAAGTTATGACCCAGCTAGACAGCATATTCAAAAGCAGAGACATTACTTTGCTGACTAAGGTCTGTCTAGTCAAGGCTATGGTTTTTCCTGTGGTCATGTATGCATGTGAGAGTTGGATTGTGAAGAAGGCTGAGCACTGAAGAATTGATGCGTTTGAACTGTGGTGTTGGAGAAGACTCTTGAGAGTCCCTTGGACTGCAAGGAGATCCAACCAGTCCATTCTGAAGGAGATCAGCCCTGGGATTTCTTTGGAAGGAATGGTGCTAAAGCTGAAGCTCCAGTACTTTGGCCACCTCATGAGAAGAGTTGACTCATTCGAGAAGGCTTTGATGCTGGGAGGGATTGGGGGCAGGAGGAGAAGGGGACGACAGAGGATGAGATGGCTGGATGGCATCACTGACTTGATGGACGTGAGTCTGAGTGAACTCCGGGAGATGGTGATGGACAGGGAGGCCTGGCATGCTGCGATTCATAGGGTCGCAGAGAGTTGGACACGACTGAGCGACTGAACTGAACTGATGCATATACATGTGTGTATTCATAAACAATTTATCTGGAAAGGATTCAAGGTGACTCTATAAATATATACAAAAAGTTGAAAGAAAGTTCAGAATATTCAAATGAAGAAAGTGGGGAAAAGAAAAATCAGAATAGCAAAGATAAGATGTTATAAGCGCTTAGTATACATTTTAGATACTGTATATTTGTTTAGTAAAGGGGTAGATAAATTTGTCTCTAAACTCTCCAGCACCTAACTCAAGATGGAAAACAAAGAAAGATTGCTATAATTTTTAAGGAAAGTTCTAATAATAGGCTGAGGGAAGAGAAGCTAATATTTATTCAGCAACTATTCCATTTATTTCCAAAATAAATGCTATGCAAAATACACTGGGCTCTTATTTTAGAGAATAGGAAACTGAAGGTCCAAGATATTTTAAAAATATTTTAAAATTTTCTCAGCTGTTAAGTATAAACCTAGGTCTCCAGCTCCAAAGACCATTTTATTTCCATTACAACATGCCGTTTGTAAGTCTTGTTTAAGAAAGAACCCCGCATTAAAAGAAAATAATAAGTGAAAACATGTTGGGTGGTCAGAGAAGTATTCCTGTCTATTTCTCTTAGTGGATCCCTTCCAATAGAAGAGACTGGATATATTCATAAACCCCACTGTGTGGACCACACGATCTAAAGCTGTTTCAGCTTCCCATTGTAGTAAGAGGTATAGATAGACATGCCCCAGTTACTCTTGCTTTAGGGGCTTCCCTCATACCTCAACTGGCAAAAAGTCTGCCTGCAATGCAGGAGACCTGGGTTTGATCCCTAGTTTGGGAAGATACCTTGGAGAAGGGAAAAGCTATCCATTCCAGTGTTCTGGCCTGGAGAATCCCATGGACTGTACGGTCCATGGGGTCGCAAAGCACCAGACATGACTGAGCAACTTTCATTTCACTTTATTCTTGCTCCACAAGTATGCAGTCATCATGATGGAGGGAAGGAAAGAAAATAAATGATAGAACTCAAGAGTATTTCTGCAGACAGTTGAAGGCAAGCAAATACAAACATGATAGATACTCAGGAAAGAGGATAGTGAATTTTATTTTTCTCTTCTAAAGATATTATGAAGACATATATACAATGCAATACTACTCAGCCATTAAAAAAATGAAATGATAACATTTGCAGCAACATGGATAGACCTAGAGATTGTCATGCTGAGTGAAGTAAGTCAGACAGAGAAGCAAAAATATCGTATTCCCTTATATGTGGAATCTAAAAAGAAATGATACAGATCAACTTACTAACAAAACAGAAATAGACTCACAGACTTAGAAAATTAACTTATGGTTGCCAAGGAGAAAGATGAGGAGAAGGAATAGTTAGGGAATTTGGTATTGACATGTACAAAATAAATAATAAAGAATGACCTCATTGGGAACTCAGCTCAATGTTATGTGGCAGCCTAGATGAGAGGGGAATTTGGGAGAGAATGGATACATATATATTTATGGCTGAGACTCTTTGCTGTCCACCTGAAACTATCACAAAACTGTTAAGTGTCTATACTCTTACAGAAAATAAAAAGTTAAAAAAATAAAGGTATCATGAAGAAAACTTGTCTCCAATTTCCTGGTAATTACTAGCTTTCCTGGCAGTGAGTTATCTTCTATTAATTACCTTTATTTATTGCTGTTGGCAGAATGACTATTGCAGTAAATCAAGCAATTAGCAGTTTCCCATATTATACTCAGAAGAGAGGTAACAAGATGCCAAGCAGATTAACTTTCTGCTTTATTTTTCATTCAACATTTCTCTTTTCAGGGTTTTGACCTTTATACTACTACTATCATGGGAATTTGGTGAGTTTAGGTGGAATTCTGAAGTCCTTTCAGCAGGTGGGACATAGGCCTGACAGCTGAGAGGTTAAACAGAATCAGTTATGAGTCACTGAACTATTTATTTACTCAGACATTGGCAATAAGAAGCACGAAACTGCAGGTTGCAGCAGGAGATGAGAATTATGTTGACTGGTCCTGTTTGTTTTTATAGAACTTAAACTGATGGATGCCTATCTATGGCAGGAAGGCCTATCCAGGAAGGATAAAATTGCTAATAGAAACTGAGGTATTCAGAAATATTTTGCTGCGCAGTAAGTCCTCTACATATGAATGAGTTCTGTTCCAAGAATGCATGTGTAAGGCCGATTTGTTCTTAAGTCCAATAAAGTAAGGCTATTGTGTCACGCAGTCAAGTATGATGCTTTGCTACCCCATGAACTATAGTCTGCCAGCTTTCTCTGTCCATGGAATTTTCCAGGCAAGAATATTGGAGTGGGCTGCCATTCCCAACCTAGATATTCAGCAAATACAGTTGACTATGTAGTATTGTATAACACTGTACTGTAATAGTTTTATAATACTTTTCACACAAGCACAAATATGAATACACAGATAAAGTACAATAGGACAGTATAACAACTGGTGCTTCTTAGCAATACCAACTACATCGCTGCTGCTTTTATGCTTGCTTCCAGACATCCCAGGCTTGAAAGATATTGTATGACTATAATCTTACGGTACTTTGCAGTAAGGCACACAAAAGACAACAACTTGTAGAGGATGCACACACATGACAATGTATGCCAGACACGTGAACTAACTTACATGACTGGACATGCAAACACACTTTCACATGTTTGAAAGTTCACAGCTTAAAGGTTCATATGTAAGGGACTTATTGTATCTCTTAAAAGTTGTAGAATAACCAGGTCCTGTTGAAGGCATATGTGACTAAGAAGAAAGCAATTGCCCTTCTTCTGGAAAAACCTTTCCCAGTTGGAGGCATCTGGTCTCCATGGTCTTCTCCTATTAATTGAGGTCCCAGGGTCACCCAATGAGGTCCTCAGTTCTGTACCATTCTAACTGAATGTTCATCACATCACTCTAGGCACTACTTGGTGTTTTCAAAGAAGACTTTTAAAGCTCCTCTTGATTTATCCAGTATCAGATCCTGCCTTTCTTGTCCTCACTGCCTTTGTTGCATGGTTCAATATAGCCCTCCATCTTTTGATTTCATTCATTGTCAGAAAATTTATAAATTTATTCTGATTAGCACAAGAGAAAAAATAAACCAGAATTCTCAATCCTTTGGGGATGAGGTCTGAAATTAATCTGGCTGGTATGGATTTGAAAACTGGTGTTTCCAGATCAAACAGTGGGTATTTTCCTGCCCACCAAGCCATAGCCTTCACAGGTCTCAGGAGTTTGTTTCATTATGACCAAGGAGGAAGCTGGGCAGAGAAGGAGGTGGTGCAGAGGAGGATTTTTAGCATTTATTAAGCCACCATGAGACTCTCTGCATTCCTTGTCTCATTTCATCATAACAAACCTATGATATCACTGTTCCTGAATTACAAATGAGGAACTGAAGCTTAGAAAGACTGACTCACTTGCACATGGTCACACATGGTTGCACATGGTCATAAACAATAGAACTGAGATCTGTGCCCAGGTCTGTCTATTTCTAAAATCTATATTTTTCTTATGCCACCGTTCTATCACCTCAATAACTTCTGTGGCAAGCTATCTTGTAGATCCCAAAGAGGCTCAAGAATTGCCTGGCCATGTTCTATTAGTGTCTTGGACTTCTGAGTCCCAGCAAACCTCATTCTTGTTCTCTCCTTTGCCCATCTTCCTGACGTATCATCATTTTTTTGGCAGCATCCACTTACCTAGAATTTGAATCCTTGTCTTCAGAAAGTTTCATTCTGGCTCATTTCTACCTTGATCTAGTCTCCCTCCTTACATGTATGCCCAATTCCTCTGCTGTTTCTGAAGCCAAAGCCCTGCCACCCAAAAGCTCTCCTATGGAACCTCTATCTCAAACTCATCATTATCTTCTATTTTAATGCCTTTTCCTATGTCTGCTTCCTTTCCCTGGCATATCCTGACCAAATCACCTGTAACAGTCACCTCTTGCTAATGTATGCTGTTTTTTCTGGGAGAAGGAATTCTGTCCCTGAGCTTTCCGCATCTTGTTACTTGCATCTTCTAAAATACAGAGTGGCTTCTCAACAAACAAAATGCATGGCATCGATTTTGTAAGTTGGCCTCTCCCTGACTGGGTATTTTATTCCCACGCCCTCTGGTACTCCTTGCTAAATATATATCTAGTCATTTCAATGTACCTCCAAAAGAGGAAGCTACTGGCTACCTGAGCCCCAGTAATCAAGAGATCCTATCTTTCCTTTTGTGCTGAGAAAACATAGCTTACCTCCTAAATTAATAAAGCCTAATTCTTGAATTCCATCTTTGTCTAAAGTTGTGAACTGGATTTGCACTGTAGATGCCAGCCCTGTCTCTCCTGGGCTTATTCAATTCCAAACTCCAGACAAGATAACTTATCTAGTCTCAGAAGTCTAATACCAGAAAGCTCACTAATCCAACTAGAAGTCTCATTCCCACAACAGGTAATCATCCTGAAAGATGTAGATGAAATGCTGAGCAGGTGCCTTTGGCTTGAAATCTTTGCAGCCTGCACAGAATAATTTAATTGCATCTTAGGGCCTTTGCTCCATTTCCAGGACATAGGGTAACAGGGATTTCTCTATATTGATGGTGTAAAGTGCTACAACCATTTAAGAAAACTGTTAAGTGTTAATATGCCAACTTTGAAAATAGACATACCTGTGCTTAAACAATTCTATTTGGGGTATTATATTATGTCCTGCTCTGCTGTAACCACAAAATTATCACAAACTTGATTGTTCAGTCACCAAGTCAAGTCCAACTCTTCTCCACCCCATGGATTGCAGCACCATGCCAGACTTCCCTGTCCCTCACCATCTCCCAGAATGTTCCCAAGTTCATCTCTATTGCATTAGTGATGCCATCCAACCATGTCATCCTCTGTCACCCTCTTCTCCTTCTGCCTTCAATCTTTCCCAGCATCAGGGTCTTTTCCAATAAGTCAGCTGTTTTTATCAGGTGGCCAAAGTATTGGAGCTTCAGCTTCAGCATCAATTCTCCCATTGAATACTCAGGGTTGATTTCATTTTAAATTGACTGGTTTGATCTCCTTGCAGTCCAAGGCACTCTCAAGAGTCTTCTCCAGCACCACAATTCACAATCATCAATTCTTCAGCGCTCTACCTTCTTTATGGTCCAACTCTCACAACTGTACGTGACTACTGGAAAGACCATAGCCTTGACTATAAGGACCTTTGTTGGCAAATTTAGTGGATTAATACAAAATAAATTTATTCTCTCATATTTCAAAAAGTCAGAAATCAGCATTACACAGCCAAAATCAAGAGGACAACAAGACACGTTCCCCCTGGAAGCTCTAGGAGATCATTGGTCCCTTGACTTTGTCAGCTTCTGGTGCTGTTGGCATTCTTTGACTGCCAGCTGCATCACTCCAATTTCCACCTACATGGTCATATCGCCTCTTCCTCTTCTGTCTGTGTCAACCTCCCTCATCCCTCCTTTCTAAGGACACTTGTGGTTGATTGCTTTCAAGTTCTATGTAGAGATTTCAGAATGACTTCCTCATCTCAAGACCTTTAACATAAAGACCTTTACCCAAATAAAATAACATGTGTTTGGGAATGTTAATCCTAATGACAAGAATTAAGACTTGATATCTTTGAGAGCTATTTTCAGCCTACTATAGGCATGCCTGCTCAGTCGCTTCAGTCATGTCCAACTCTTTGTGATTCTACAGACTGTTAACCCACCAGACTCCTCTGTCCATGGAATTCTCCAGGTAAGAATACTAGAGTGGGTTGCCATGCCCTCCTCCAGGGGATCTTCCCAACCCAGGGATCAAACCAGCATCTCCTGCATTGCACATGGATTCTGTACTGCTGAGCCACTGAGGAATCCCACTACAAGTATATATTCAACATATATGCATAGACATATTTACCTGGAGGCATGGACAAGAATGTATATAGCACATATTGATAATAAACCCAAAGTTGAAAAACACAAATAGCCATTAGGAGTAAAACTGATAAATAAGGGATAGTCATATAATGGAATACCATGAATATACTTGTTTATATGTTCTATTAGAGATAAATATAACTATAATAGCACATATAATAACCATCACCAGGTGGTCAAAACTGAAATCAGGTTGATTATATTTGCAGCCAAAGATGGAGAAGCTCTATACAGACAGAAAAAACAAAACTGGGAGCTGATTGTGGCATATACCATGAACTCTTCATTGCAAAATTCAGACTAAAATTGAAGAGAGTAGAGAAAGCCACTAGGCCATTCAGGTATGACTTAAATCAAATCCCTTATGATTATATAGTGGAAGCGACAAATAGATTCAAGGGATTAGATCTGATAGACAGAGTTCTTAAAGAGCTATGAAAGAGATTCGGAATATTATATAGGAGGCACTGACCAAACCATCCCCAAGAAAAAGAAATGCAAAAGGCAAAGTGGTTATCTGAGACCTTACAAATAGCTGAGAAAAGAAGTGAAAGGTAAAGGAGAAAAGGAAAGATATATCCATCTGAATGCAGAACTCTAAAGAATAGCAAGGAGAGATAAGAAAGCCTACCAAAATGAAAATGCAAAGAAATAGAGGAAAACAATAGAATAGAAGAGACTAGAGAACTCTTCAAGAAAACTAGAGATACCAAAAGGAACATTTCTGCAAAGATGGACACAATAAAGGACAAAAATGGTATGGACCTAACAGAAACAGAAGATATTAAGAAGAGGTGGCAAGAATACACAGAAAAATGTGAGCCACTCAGACATGTCCTACTCTTTTTGACCCCATGGACTGTAGCCTTTGCCGTTTTCTTCTCCAGGGGATCTTCCTGACCCAGGGATTGAACCCGAGTCTCCCACATTGCAGGCGTATTCTTTACCATCCAAGTCACCAGAGAAGTCCTGTAAGAGTACACTAGGGAAGCCCTATAAGAGTACACAGAAGAACTATACAAAAAAAGATCTTAATAACCTGGATAACCACAGTGATGTGATCACTCACCTAGAGCCAGACATCCTGGACTGCTAAGTCAAGGGGGCCTTAGAAGACATCACTATGAACAAAGATAGTGGAGATGATGAAATTCCAGCTGAGTTACTTCAAATCCTAAAAGATGATGCTGCTAAAGTGCTACACTCAATATGCCAGCAAATTTGGAAAGATCAGAAGTGGCCAAAGGACTGAAAAATGTCGGTTTTCATTTCAATCCCAAAGAAGGGCAATGCCAAAGAATGTTCAAACTACAGCACGATTCACTCATTTCACATGCCAGCAAGGTAATGCTCAAAATCCTCCAGCTAGGCTTCAATAGTATGTGAAACACGAACTTCCAGATGCACAACCTGGATTTAGAAAAGGCAGAGGAACCAGAGATCAAATTGCCAGTATCCATTGGATCATAGAAAAAGCAAAAGAATTCCAGAAAAATATTTACAGCTGCTTCACTGACTATGTTAAAGCCTTTGACTGTGTGGCTCACAACAAACTGGAAAATTCTTCAAGAGATGGGCATACCAGACTACCCGACCTGCCTCCTGAGAAATCTGTATGCAGGTCAAGAAGCCACAGTTAGAACCGAACTTGGAACAATGGACTGCTTCCAAATTGGGAAAGGAGTATGTCAAGGCTGTATATTGTCACTCTGCTTATTTAACTTATATGCAGAGAACATCATGCGAAATGCCAGGCTGGATGAAGCACAAGCTGGAATCAAGATTGCCAGGAGAAATATCAACAACCTCAGATATGCAGATGACACCACCCTTATGGAAGAAAGTGAAGAGGAACTAAAAAGCCTCTTGATGAATGTGAGGAGAGTGAAAAAGCTGGCTTAAGACTCAGCATTCAAAAAGCTAAGATCATAGCATCTGGTCCCATCACTTCAAAGCAAATAGATGGGGAAACAATGGAAACAGTGAGAGACTTTGTTTGGGCTCCAAAATCACTGCAGATGGTAACTGCAGCCACAAAATTAAAAGACACTTGCTCCTTGGAACAAAAGCTGTGACAAGCCTAGGTAGCATATTTAAAAGCAGAGATACCACTTTGCCAACTAAGGTCTGTATAGTCAGAGCTGTGGTTTTTCCAGTAGTCATGTATGGATGTGAAAGTTGGACCAAAGAGAAGGCAAAATGCCAAAGAATTGATGCTTTCAAACTTTGGTGTTGAGGAAGACTCTTGAGTCTCTTGGACAGCAAGGAGACCCAACCAGTTCATCTTAAAGGAAATCAGCACTGAATATTCATTGGAAGGACTGATGCTGAAGCTGAAGTTCCAGTACTTTGGGCTCCAGATGTGAAGAGCCAGCTTATTAGGAAAGACCCTGATGCTGGGAAAGATTGAAGGCAGGAGGAGAAGGGGATGACAGAGGATAAGATGGTTGAATGGCGTAACCAAGTCAATGGAGATAAGTCTGAGCAAGCTCTGGGAGACAGGGAAGGACAGGGAGGCCTGGTGTGCTGCAGTGCATAGGGTTGCAAAGAGCCAGACATGACTGAACAACTGAACTGATACTGACAGCTAAATAACATTAGCGTAATGTTGATTCAAAGAAACCAGATGCAAAAGAACACAGACTGTATGATATTATTTTTTAATTTTCATTTCATTATTTTTTATAAATGTGTTTTAAAAATAATTTTATTTATTTATGCATTTAGGTCTATGCCTGACCCTCACTGCTATATGGGCCTTTCTCTAGTTGCAGGGGAGCGGGAGTTACTCTCTAGTTGTGGTGAATGGGCTTTTCGTTGCAATGGCTTCTCTTGTGGAGCACAGGCTCTGGAGCACACGGGCCTCAGTAGTTGCAGTACCTGCGCTCACTAATTGGGGTTCTGGACTCTAGAGCACAGGCCCAGTAGTTGTGGTGTATGGGCTTAGTTGCTTCTAGACATGTGGGATCTTCCTGGACCAGGCATCGAATTTGTGTTTCTTGCAATGACAGGTGAATTCTTTACCACTGAAACACTAGGAAACCCCACTCCCATTTTTCTAATTAAACTTGTAAAGTTCACAATAATTTATAATGTACTTACATATACATTGCTTCATTCGAGTCTCAAAAACTGGGTAGCATAATTAACATATTTTCTCATTTACAAATGTGGAAATTTAAGTTTTTAAAGGCCTACCTATCTCTTATTAGGGCTTCCCTGGTGGTTCAGCTGGTAAAGAATCCACCTTATTGTGGGAGAACTGGGTTCAATCCCTAGTTTTGGAAGATCCCCTGGAGAAGGGGAAGGCTGCCCACTCCAGTATTCTGATCTGGAGAATTCCATGGACTGTATAGTTCATGGGGATGCAAAGAGTCAGAAGACGACTGTAAAGATTCAGCAATACAACAATATATATATATATACATATATATATATAATTAACAAAAATACTGACCGAATGAATGAGGTCCTCTTATTGAGGTCTTCTTATGTTTCTTTCTAATTTGTGCTTTGTTAAATTGAAATATATTTGATCTATAGTATTGAATTAGTTTCAGGTGTGCAGCACTGTGATTTAGTTGTATATATTATTTTTCAGATTCTTTTCCCTTTTCAGTTCAGTTCAGTTCAGTTGCTCAGTCGTGTCAGACTCTTTGTGACCCCATAAATCGCAGCACACCAGGCCTCCCTGTCCATCACCAACTCCTGGAGTTCACTCAGATTCAGGGCCATTGAGTCAGTGATGCCAACCAGCCATCTCATCCTCTGTCGTCCCCTTCTTCTCCTGCCCCCAATCCTTCCCAGCATCAGAGTCTTTTCCAATGAGTCAACTCTCCACATGAGGTGGCCAAAGTACTGAAGCTTCAGCTTTAGCATCATTCCTTCCAAAGAAATCCCAGGGCTGATCTTCAGAATGGACTGGTTGGATCTCCTTGCAGTCCAAGGGACTCTCAAGAGTCTTCTCCAACACCACAGTTCAAAAGCATCAGTTCTTCGGTGCTCAGGCTTCTTCACAGTCCAACTCTCACATCCATACATGACCACAGGAAAAACCATAGCCTTGACTAGACGGACCTTAGTCGGCAAAGCAACGTCTCTGCTTTTGAATATGCTATCTAGGTTGTAGCGTCTTTTAATTTCATGGCTGCAGTCACCATCTGCAGTGATTTTGGAGCCCCCCAAAATAAAGTCTGACACTGTTTCCACTGTTTCCCCATCTATTTGCCATGAAGTGATGGGATCGGATGCCATGATCTTAGTTTTCTGGATGTTGAGTTTTAAGCCAACTTTTTCACTCTCCTCTTTCACTTTCATCAAGGGGCTTTTTAGTTGCTCTTCACTTTCTGCCAGAAGGGTGGTGCCATCTGCATATCTGAGGTGATTGATATTTCTCCCGGCAATCTTGATTCCAGCTTGTGTTTCTTCCAATCCAGCGTTTCTCATGATGTACTCTGCATAGAAGTTAAATAAGCAGGGTGGAACATACAGCCTTGACGAACTTCTTTTCCTATTTGGAACCAATCTGTTGTTCCATGTACAGTTCTAACTGTTGCTTCCTGGCCTGCATACAGATTTCTCAAGAGGCAGGTTGAGTGTAGTTCTCTGTGCTATCCAGTAAGTCCTTGTTGGTTATCTATTTGATACATATATATATTTGATATATAATAGTGTGTATGTGTTATACCATTTAATAAAGTTCAAAATCAGGGAAAATGAAGCTCGAGTACTTTGGAATGCATGTATTTAAGTGCTAAGAATAGGTACTGGGTCGAATAGTGCTGTTCCCGAAGTCATGTTCTCCTGACACCTGGAAATGTCACATTTTTTTGGAAACAGTGTTTGAAGATGTAATTAAGATAAGATGAGGTCATCCTGCACTAGGGCAAGCCCAAATTCAGTGATGAATGTCCTTATAAGAAGGCCATGTGGAGACACATGGGGAAGATGCCATGTGAAGACAGGCAGAAATTAAAGTGATACGTCTACAATCCAAGGAATGCCAAAATTGCCTGGAGCCACCAGAAGCTAGGAACAGTAAAGGAAAAAAATTTCCCTGGAGCTTTCAGAAAGAGTATGACCCTGCCAACACTTTGACTTCAAATTTCTAGTCCTCATATCTGTGAGAAAATAAATTTCTCTTGTTTTAAGCCATCCCATTTGCAGTAATTTGTTATGACAGCTCTAGGAAACGAATATGGAATATAAAGTAAAGCAAAGAAGTGATTATCATAAAAGTTGGGATAATGGCTGCCTTTAGCCGGGTGGATGGGTTATGTTACAAGGAAGGGGCCTGATAATATTCTATTTCTAGACATGGTTACTATTAATAATAGGCATTGATAATGATTTCCTAAATTCCACACTTTGTGTTCCCCTTTATCTTTCTGTCTTCTATTTTTCAGTATAAAATATACACAGTTTTCTAAGAGATTCCTAAGCCTCCATATAGGAAAACTTGCCCACTGAGGTTGAGTTTGCCAAGAAACCCTCAAGGAAACAGGTTTGTGGCATCAGTGAACAGAACAATAGAGTTTGGCTGTATCCATCAAGGAGATTCAGATACACAAGGGCCTATCAGAAATCTATTTCTCTTCTTCAGATAAAACTCATCATAATAGAAAAGGCCCAAGCCTGCTTTCTCCAGAAAGGAAAATTCTAGGAAAATTCTGGGATTTGTCAACCAGCCCTGTCCCCTTTCTAATATCCACCATATATACTTCTCTGAATCTATGGATATTGAGAATTGAGAGAGTTGAAAGTAGAAAACAAATTTTTTTACAAAAATGTCATCTAAGAATTTTTGGAGGGGGATCATAAGAGCATCTTTCAGATATTTTCAATAGCTACAAACTTTCAAAAGAGAGAAAGTGTTTTCATTTTGGAAAACACTGAGTGGCTTTAATGATTTAAGGGTCTCATGCCCCAGGAGAGGCTGGAATGTCCTCTGGACATTGACCTAAACTGTTTGTGGTCCAGGAGCACTTGGGAGGTGGTGAAGGGAAGAAGCAGGTGAAAGTTCCATATTGCTGGCTGTTGTAAGAGGCAGAAGACAAAGGATATGCCAGATATTACCCTTGTCAATTGAGGTTTGGGGGGATTCCAAATTTTTATTCTCAGGGGCTTCCTTCATGACTAAGGTGGTAAAGAATCTGCCTGCAAAGCAGGAGATCTGGGTTTGATCCCTGGGTTGGGAATATCCCTGGAGAGGGGAATGGCAACCCACTCCAGTATTCTTACCTGGAGAATTCCATGGACAGGGGAGCCTGGTGGGCTACAGTCCATGGTGTCACAAAGAGTTGGACATGGCTAAGCTATGAACACTACTACTAAATCTTTATTCTCACTAGAACTTTACAGGAGTCAGTCCTCTGCCAGGTCATTAGAGCTGACAAAAACAGAAAGATGAGGAAAAAGGTGAGTGAAGCATGGTAAGAAAATAGTGTTCTTAGTTTTGTGGGCAGTATTGAGGCTGGTTAAGAACTCCTTATCCTTGGGAGCATGGTCCTTATCTTTCCCACAAAATGAGGGGCATGCCTAGCACACAGAAGGTTGCACCCATCAACGGAAAAGAAATGAATATGTACCATATTCCTGCTCTCTATCAAGCACTTTATATTAATTGTTCCACAAAACTCTCATAGGAAACCTACACCTATTTGCTGTTGAGAATATCAGCCAAAGACCCCATTTAATCAATCATGTTATTGCCAAAATCATATAACTTGAAATTGGTGGAGCTAGGCTGTAAAGCTGAGGAAGGCAATGGCACCCCACTCCAGTACTCTTGCCTGGAAAATCCCATGGACGGAGGAGCCTGGTAGGCTGCAGTCCATGGGGTTGCTAAGAGTCGGACACGACTGAGCGACTTCACTTTCACTTTTCACTTTCATGCATTGGAGAAGGAAATGGCAACCCATTCCAGTGTTCTTGCCTGGAGAATCCCAGGGCGGGGGAGCCTGGTGGGCTGCCGTCTATGGGGTTGCACAGAGTCGGACATGACTGAAGCAACTTAGAAGCAGCAACAGGATGTAAAGCCAGAGTCCTGTGCCTCCAGCGAACCTATCATCTTTGCTATATGGAATGATGTGAGATAAAGCTTGTGGAGAGAGCCCAGTGAAAATCTTTAGGTGTCCTAGGAACTAAAACCATCTTGTAACTCAGTAAAGCCAATACTAAACAATATAAGTCCAAGGAAGCTCAACGCAAATCTGATGATTACTCTGATAACTGAAATGTCAAATGTCTAAATCTTCACCAACCAATGATTTTGGGTGTCCTTTCTTTGCTCTTGTTCTATGAATATTCTCAGTCTGTTTTCCAGGTGACCCAGTATTGTACACGGCAGCAAGTAAGGTAAAATATAAATTGGCAAAAAGAAGGCACAATAACTGTTTTATCACCATGATTATACTGTGTATAACTGCTTGCTGTAGTATTATTTTTATTTGACAAGGTTTCTTGTTAAGACCAAGTAGCAGAGAGGTAAGGCCGGGTGGTGACAGCATGTACATTCATTTGGGGATCCTAGACCAGTGTTCTGTTGTACTACAAATAGTACAGTGGATTCCAATTTACTTTCAGCCCAACTGTGTTTCTTAAATTCCTAGTGGAAGCTCACCCTTCTGACAGGTAAATTAAATAGTCTTGTTCAGGCTTCAGAGACAAAGCAGAGGAGGCCTCTGACCTTGTTTCTAACCTGCCTGGACACTGCCCTGATTGTGAGTGACAACCTGCTCTGTGCAAGCCTTGTGGCACTGGAATCTTAGATTAGTTGGGGGACAAGTGTTGAGATTGTTGAGCCTGTGGAAGGGGTCTGGCCAACAAAGACCCAGGTTTAACAGCATTCCAAGTTTTACACAACAAAACCAACAGCATTAACACGAAACTAGAGCTGCAATTGTCTCTCACAGACTTGATGATACCAGTTTGTGTCCTGGGATTATAATCGGGAACCCCAAACTGCAATCTTTGAAGTCTCACCCATGGCACGGACATGCTGCCAGGGACCTTTTCCTAACTGGGACTCCAGATGTGCTGTGACATGGGACTTCCCAGCGTTGTTTAAGCCTGGATGTTGGTCAAAACCCAATTAGTGATGTATCCTCTGCTCTTTCTATTTCTCTTTTCTTTTAATGTTAGTACACTGAAAATAAGGTAGATAATTCTCTAATAAATATTTTTATTATTTATTTGTATAGAAGCAATATGATGTAAAGAAAAGAGGATACCCTATTATATTGAATTCCTCCTCTGTTTTTTTGAATTTAGTACTTAAAAAAATTTTTAT